>WYDI02038108.1:0-33166 GCA_009867235.2 Psittacus erithacus | reverse complement strand
CTCAGAAAGTCCTTGACCAATTGTAAACATTCTAAGCAGTAGCTACAAACATTGGTATTATCAGTACTGTTCCCAGATTGAACGTCAGAAACACAGCGCTGCACCAGCTACTAAGAAGGAGAAAAAATGACTGCTACTGCTGAACCCAGGACAGTATTCCATCTCGCAGCCTTGAAACAGTGAGCATTAACACAGAGGGGGTAAGCAAGCATGTGCTGATTGTAGAAATGACAGCATTCCCTGGCTTTCACTCCAAAGGGAAATGACTTCCCCTCCAGAAGACAATTTACAGCCACAGCCTGTGGACAGCATCACATACTGCCTTATGTGCTATTTAAGCTTAAACATCAAGTAAAGGTGTTGCTAAGCCATCAAGGCTTTTCCTTTTATTTTCTATTTTGTTTTGCTTTTAATTGTGGATATGAAATTAATGTGGTAATTAAAGGAGAATGTGAGACCACATGTGGTCTTTGCCTGCTTTCTGGACTTTGGCAGCTTGTCCTGTCTTGTTCCTAAGGCCTCCAGTCGTATCACTCATTCAGTAGATTTTCTTCTGAGTGATGTTTTGCTGATTGAGATTACTGGCTTGATCAAACTCTTTTAAGCAGAAGTTTTACTTTAAAGAAGCACTGTTATAATGAAAAGCATGCAAACCCCTTCATACTCGTGCAATGCATTGTGACAGTCTGGATAGGAATGAGCAGGTATTAGCCCAAATTTTTAAAACTTTGACTTAAATCAAACTCCATTGCACTGTTTTAGCCACCTGAAGTTTTAGAGATGCTGCTTATCTTACAATTTCCACTTACCATTGTTTTCAGAAGTAGGCTATTTGAGCTCTGAGATGTGTTTAACTGTTTTAAAATTTAATCAGGCCTCATTAAAAAAAAAAAAAAACCAAAAAAAAATCTTTGGCTCTCCTTCTGAAAAGACGAGATCCCTCGACAGTGCTGCAGGCAGACCTGTGGAGGGGTTCTTCAGAACTGGGTGTCTTCTGAGGATGTGGCGGGGGGGGGGTTTGTGGCTTTTTTCTAACTAACCTCTGCATGCTTGCCATGGAGGTGAACAGTGTGTTCATTCTTTCTGGTCTTGACAGCTGGTGAACATCGCCCCTGAGGGGAGAGATGTGGCTGTTCTCTGGCTTTCCTTTTGGCAACCCCCAGCAAGGTTGTACTTCCTGAGCTGAAGCTTGAGGCTGCATGGTACATCTCAGTCACTGCATCTGGCTCTGCTGAGGGCCAGCCACCGGCCCTTTTGAAAAGCTTAGACTGTGTCTGGAACTGGGGTGACGGGGGTTGCATGATGCACATGAGACTGTACAAATGAATGTGTGGATACATCCTGATAGCTGAGAGAAGTGGTCTCAGTATTCTTTCATGTATTAGAGTGCCACAGGGGTTTCTTCAAGAACTTGCCTCTGAAAATGATTTTTCAGATTCATTTCATCTGTGGAAAAAAAACCCAAAAAAAGTGTTTTTCATATCTGGTTTTGGAATTTCCTCTGTTATATTCCTGAGTTTGCAACTGGTTTTTAGTTTAAGGTTGTGCTTACATGCGGGGTTATACAAATTCCTCCCTTGTTTTTTTTACTGTAGTGAAAAATTGTGTGTTTCACAAAATACATCTTATTATTTGTTTAACAAAACAAAATACAACCTAAAACCAAAAACCAAACCCGTGGGTCAGTTTCCTCACTGTTGTTTTTCAGTTTAAAAATAAAATATTGGTGACTTAAAGCTCAACCAAAACCTCCAAAAATCAGTATTAAAACCAGAATTTTCTCAAGAAACTTTGCATTAGTTTGAATTCAGAGATGCAAATCCTTGTTCTCAGGAAAAACTTGTCCTAGGAACACTTACCATAGCACTGTGTTGGCCAGGAATATCTTAAAATAATTTAACTTTAGTTACTAATGGAGATGATGGTGTTCCCAGTGCTCACATGTTCTGTACTTGGTGCTTCTGACCTTGCAGTTAGAACAGTCTGTTTGAAAAGTTGTATGGCAAACCAAAATTTTTTCTAACATGATTCCTGATATTGGGCCCTAAGGATTTGGAATTTCTCCCATAATTAAAGTATGACCCTTTTCTCTCCAGCTTTGAATGGGGACTCTTCCTCTTCAAAACTGCTGTATTAAGCTATTGGTAGTACTTGATTATAATTTTTCTTGGACACTTCATTAACACATAGGTGGCTTTAACAGATAGTGGGATTGTTGCATTGTTAGACTATATTTTTCCTTGTGCCTAGTACGCTGCCACTTGATTGTTTGACTTCAGAGTCCTTAATATCCTTATTGTTATTTTAAATTCTTCTACCCTTATGCTCAACCCTGGTGCTATAAATATGTGAGTAGGAGTGGCAGACTTCTGTTCTAGGCTAACATTTCTCTTCCTTATATTTGCTTTTAGGATGTGTTTTTGAGTGATTAGGAACACTGTCTTATTTAGGCTAGAGGCAAAAGACTTCTAGGCAGTCCTAAACTGTGGTCAGAAATTCAGTGAGAAGGAGAATCAACCTACTTGTTCTTTTCTCTCAGAAGAAAACAGTTTCTAATATACTCAGATTTAAATGCAGTAGATGTCAGGGATTTGCATATTAAGTTTTCATTATATTGTATTTACTGTTACTGTTCTACAGTATTTGAAATTAGGTAAGACTATTCCTGTTCTTCTAATTGGAAACCACAACAGTTCTCCTTTCAAATTGAGTTTCTTCTGCAGAGGTGCTGATGATAAGAGATGACGAGATTTATTTTTTTCTTCCCCACAAATTTCGTTTATATTTTTCTTATGCTCCTGATTGTAAGTCCACTGTATAGGTACATAATAATAGGCTATCTTCTTCCCCTTGTCCCAGCCCTACCAAGAGTTAGCTTCTGACTACATAGGTTTTGATTTGTCTTCTTCCAGTTTTATTCATTAGAGATGTCTTCCATTGTAAGAGGTAGATCATCTTTTCCATAATAAACTATGATTCAAAATCTCAGTGCCTGGTATTTTAAAAACAGCAACAGAAATAAACCAAGCTTAGCACTTAGTTGTGTTATGCTTTAGTATCAGTTTCCTCTGCAACCATTTGCAATCCTGAAGCTTTATGTTTGATTTCATACTGAACTAATTTTTTGACGATGCACAAAAACTTTCAGTTGGGCAGAGAGAGACATAAAAATGGTCCTTTAATAAAGGGTTGTTAATAACCATGTTTCAATTCTTGATGTTGCAAGTAGCTCATTTAAAAATAATTCAACAGCTTATGGGTCGGTTTTGATTGTGTTTTTCCTGGATGAAACATTATCAGCTGGAAGTAGCTTGAGAGGTGGGAGAAGGTGATGATCATGAAAAGGCACTTTGGAAAGAGGGATCCAAGAGCTTGTTCCCCTTGATGTAGGCTGGAAGTGCAAATGAATTGTAAGGCCTTTATAAAAAAAGTTGGCAGTTCTGAAAGTGGGCATCATTTTAGTATTATTTTCTTAGATGGTGATGAAAGTGTCTTAAATCTTATCACCTCTATCTCTCTGTAAGTGAGTGGCTGAAAACATAAAAAATTCTTGGTTCTCAAGGAAAAAAAAAAAAAAGGAGGCACCATTAAGCAATTTATTAGGTCCTGCCAAATGCATGTTTAGGAATTAATTGCTCCTGATCTTTATAGGTTCTCTTTCAGTGATCACAGTGACATTGCCCAAGTGCTGCAGATGGAAACGCTTTAGCAGCACTGCTCCGGGCATTCCACAGCCACAGAGCAGGGTCACCAGCTCAGTTGGCTTGCCTGAGCAAATGCTCAGCTTGACTGATCTGGGACTGGAGCTAGGTTCTTTGAGTTGCAGTCCCAGATATTTTCTGTTAGATATCCTTCCTTTTTGCATGAAGTTCAGCTCCTTTGATTTGGAGCATCCTGAGAAAGCTGGTTTGAAATGAGAAAATATCTTTACAGTATGTCGACACCTGTGTGATATACCCCAGGGGAGTCTTGAGTAGTTCTGAGGGTTGGGAGTCCCTTGCAGAACCCACTTTGAAGGACAGCAGGAAAATCAAAAAGCTGCATCTCTTAAAAGAAAATAGTAATTCTTTACTGAATTCCCCAGAAAGCCCCCTCCAACTAGTTGCAGAGGCTTCTTAAAGTAATTATGTTGTGTGTCTTTTTCTAGAGCTGCTTCTGCAGTTTGGTTCCATCTTATGTTGCTGTGTATGTCAAGCATTTAAAAGCACAAGGGCAAGTGTGATTGTCATATTTTCTTAATTCAAGCTGGAGACCTTTATCCAAATTATTCCTGCAACAAGAATAGTTTTATTTAAGTGATGGCATGTCCTTGGTTGGACTAGATGACCTTTGAAGGTTCCTTCCAACCCAAATTAATCTATGATTCTGTACCCAGTCATGACTTCATATGATGAAGGTTTCAGCTTGTGCTGTTTAAATTGTTGCAGTAGCTCCTATTATGCTTGCCTATTCTTCTAGAGGTAAATTTAGTATCTGTTTTGCAATATCCTTTATTAGTAGAGGGCCATGAAATTTTGAAGGCTTTCTACAACTCATCAGAGCTAACATGATTCTATTCCCCAAACTCTCAAGATCTGAGTATGTAATTGGGTCTCTGCAGCTCTTGGTACTTTCTGACCTGCTCATCTTCTAGTGGAGCCCGAAGCATTCTTTTATAATGAGCTCTCTGGTATGGTGTGACAGCCAGTTGATTGGAACTACAAATACACAATTGATGCTGAAATTGTCTATTGTTTGTCAGAAAGGTGTGTTTCAAGAACATACCGTTGTGTTTATAGAAAGCAAGACATAAATTTAGAAATGGTCCTATTAAATTTGGCTAGTTTTGAATCTTTGCAAACAACTTCTCTTTTTGAATGTTTGTAAACTGTGAGCAAGTTGTGACAAAGTTCTGTCTTGCTGTTTTACTATAGAGGGTTACTTTGTAGATCTTCAGTCAAAAGAGATTGCATGCTAAAAACTTGAAAAGGCCAAAGTTTGAAACTTGTTCTTC
The DNA here is from genome assembly GCA_009867235.2 of Psittacus erithacus. Lineage (NCBI taxonomy): Eukaryota > Metazoa > Chordata > Aves > Psittaciformes > Psittacidae > Psittacus > Psittacus erithacus. The sequence continues at coordinate 28,173 of WYDI02038108.1, read as the reverse complement.
CTTTAAGTAGAAAGAGCCGCAGAGGAAGTGTTTTCTTGAGTGGTTTTGGTTTAGGTTTTGAACAAGTCCTTATTCTTTAATTTTGGTTTGGAAGTGACAATTGAACAGAGCTTAAGTGTTTGTTGAGGAAAATTTCTTCCATTCTGGGGGGAAAGGGGAGAGGAGTGAATGCATTAATGTGAAAAACAAGGGGGACCATGTGAAGCAGACTGAGTCACGGGTGTAGTTTAAGCTTGAAAATGATTCAAGTGATTTTTTTGGTGACCAAATTGTTTTCCAAGACATATGCTGCACCACATATTCTTACTGCCTTATAATGGCATTACTGAGAAGATGAAAGTATGTGTAAAAAAAAAAGCAGTTTAGCTATTTCCTGGATTTATTTTCTACTTGTGGTATTTTTTGAGGCGGTGATCAGTATTAGAAACTGAAGAGAAACATGCTGCAGACCTTTATGTAAAGCGAGCAATTTTTAAGAAAACAAATACAACATTAAAGAACATTTGATTACAACAGATCAGTTTTATTCTCTTGTGAGGTGACGATACATTAGCTTGCAAGCTGTTGCTGTCAGATGGTGTGTTGGGTGGTTTAAGAGCCCAGTTCCTTGGTAAATTTGTGGAGCACCTTACTCTTCTCTGTGGCATGGCCATCACATCATTTCGTGCAGGCATGTTCAAGACAGATGCAAGATGTTGTCTGATCCATACAGATATCTGCTAAGTGGCAATCTGAAAGTAACCTTGGCAGAAAGTGAGAAGCTTTGCTGAAAAATTTCCCCACGATGCCGTTGCTAGGGAACTGTGCCTATTGTGTGTGTGTGCTATGTGTCTTTAGCAGAGTCTGGCTCCTAGATACTGCAGTGTGGAAAAGCACTGCCTTCAGAAATGCCTCCCTCTCCCTCATTTTTGGTAGGTTTGAAGGCAGCAAAGGCAGATAAGGCCTCTTTTATCAAATGCATCTTTCCTATTTGCTTTTAGTTTGCTACCTTAATAAAACAAAACCATGCTGAAAATGGAAGGGACACTTGATATCTTGCTGCAGCTCAATCTCTCTGCTTCATAATGATAATACAGGATGATTTGTAGAGGCAGGCAGCAATGTAACAGTAGGGCAGTATACGTCCTGTTTCTTGCTCTGCAGAGGGAGAGAAGCCTCTTTTCTGTGGCAGTGAGGCAGCAGTGATGATCAGCGGAAGAAGACGGCAAAGATATGTACTGCACAGTGGAGGAGTGCTCAGAAAAAGAGCACACAAGTGGTGCCAGAAAGGTGGGCTGAAAAGACGATTTATCAACATTCTCTTAAATGTCATTATTACTATTATTAAACATCCCCATCTGCTTGTTGGTGCTGCTTCTGCTACTTTGAGAGGGTCCTGGGTAGGTTCCATCAACCAAAATCCCCTTCTGCAATTTCACCTGGATAAGGTTATTTTTTTCTTTCCTCATGTATGTTCTGTGAAGCAGTTTGAGGTGTGTACACTCCTCTTCTTTGCTGGGTCTGTTTTACTGGCAGATGACTGAGGGGGACTGGTATTATGCATTAAAGAGGCCTGAGAAACAAAAAAAAATTGTTGATGTGGAAGTGAAATGGGAAATAATTTTCTGTAATTAATCTGAAATGTATTAGGCTGATGAAATGAATTTCAGATTCAGCATTCCCTTTCCTCTGTGACGCTGTCTTCCTGTGGGAACATGCAAATGCAGTAGGCTAACGAACGCATACTGCTTTGTAAGTGAACCTGAAAGAGTCATATGCCTCAGTCTGATGTAAGCTTTCACTCTCTGTATGCTCTGTAGTTCAGAGGGGCTTTAAAAATTCTTTATGAATCAAGAAGGCCCCAGTTTTTGCTGCTGGCTGCTGGGTTAATATTGTTCAACCCTAGAATAGGGCTCTGTATATTTTTATGTGTAGGTTATCTTGGGGAGAGAATGGAGGTGACGTGAGGAGATGCAAGCGACAAGCCAAACAATGAAGCTGTGCTTGGACAGCATCTGAATGGAAGCCAAAGAAAAAAATTTAATGCATTGCCTAGCTACTCATTTTTTTCCCCTCCAAAAGAGTCTTTTGTTATCCAAGTATATTTTTAGTCTTTTTTTTTTTTAATTTTCTTTCAGTGTGGTCAACGTTTCATTCATATTTGTGTAGAATACATTGCTCTTTCACTTTTCAAGAGGCTGATGGCTGTAGAGCTGGAAACAATTTCCTTAATTTGCTGAGTCTGAGGTGAATGTTATTACCCTTCATGCTGACCTGAAAAAACCTTTTTCTTCAGGCAGTCCCATGAACAATTTAGCCTTTGATGTTTCTTAGTTCCCTTTTAGTGAAAAGGGAGCCTGTGTAGAAAAGCACGGGGAAAATAATTCCTTTAACAATGATTTTAAGAAGCATAATTTGTGCATTTTGTAGATCACAATCATATCTGAATTTATTTGTTTTAAAGGTGGAACATAGTTCTGAACTTGTTCTTATTTCCATTTGTTTTAAAATAAGCAATGCCTTCTGTACTCAGGAAGGTCCAGAATAGAAACTTAGCTTCTAAGTATGTGCTTATATATGTATGTTCCTAATAATGATATATTTAAGGATATGCTAAATATGTTCCTCTGTATGGGTGAATTAGCAGTAGTAGTCTGGTTTCTCCTGAATACAAGAGGTTTTGGTCTTTCACGAGGAATTGGGGAGTAGGGGGATTGGAAAATGATATATGTGGAGTTTTAAAAAGTCTGATAATTGTCAAAGATAGCAGAAAAAGAGACACTTTGTATTTCTTCATTACTTTCAGTCTTTGTTCCCTTTCAGTTTTAGGAGGTATTTTTACCCTTACAGACTACAGTGTGAAGTCAACCAGGAGAATCTGCAGAATATTTTACTGCCTGATTTTCACCTACAGGTGATCTCAAACATACACACACCATTTCTATTAGATCTCCCCCTCCACCCCTCAGTAACTTACCTTAGTTCTTTTACTTGTTGGCTACAGTGCTTACCAAGAAATGGAAGATGCCTGTATGTCAGAATGCCTATATTTGCTCATAGAAAAGGAAGCAGGAGACTGCAGAAGTGAAAGGTGATAATGAATGGGAAAAGGAAAATTAGTCTGGGAAAAGGAAAATTTGTCTAGAAAAAGAAGAAAATACGTGAATGTGTGTGGTAAAGAATTTGTCTGTATGGCATTTGCACATGCTTTGCTTCACCTCACAGAAGTCATGTAAAGAATTCAGCAATGAATGAATGGCCAGCATCTTCTGGCATGTGTGTCGAGTGATGCTCCACGGTTTAGTTACAGAATATTTTGATCCTTTGTTCTTGGGAATTGATTACTCCCATACTGTATGCAAAGATGACAAAGATGCAGTGATTTGTAAAGAAATGAATGTATTAAAATATAACAGGAATTAAACTCACAGGTGAAGAGTCTTTTCTTGGCTAAGAGAACATTCAAAATAAGAGTAAGCTATTTATTCTAAATATTTTCAGGCTGTGTAGTTCTGAAGGTATGATCACTAACCAAGCTTTCCTTTATTCAGAAAGTACCACAGTGTTTCAGCACTGGGCTGAAAAGGCAAGTTGCTTAAAACTGCCATTCCAGGGTTGTTTGTTGTTTTTTTTTTTTGGTTTTTTTTTTTTGACCAGGTAGTTGGGAGAGAAGTGCTACTGTGTACTTTGAGACACTTCAGATATTTTCCAGGGGAAATCTGCCACAGAAGATGATATTCCAACATACTGAAATAGTGTAAAAATAAGATATTTATTTTTTTTCCTTCTGCCCCCTGACTGCAGTGGTTAAATGCATTTGGAGTCATTGGAAATGACATTTTTCAATTCCCATTGTTACATGAAATTGTAATTGCAGGGCAGCCATACTGTAGAGATGCTACCTCCATTAAGAGGAAAAAGCTTATATTTAGGGAGGATACAAAAGGGGCTGGGCAAAGGGGTAAATGTTAAAGCGTGTGTGCATCAGTGGACAATGAAGAGAGTATGATCTCAACCTAGCACTCTGTGTCCAGGAGTGGTATGTTGACCTGGGAGCATTCAAGTCATAATAGCAAAAACTTTGGCTCCTGGCAAACTCCAACACTCATGATATTTGACAACGTGTGTGTGTCATTTATAGGCATGAGTATGTACACTTCACCTCAAGCAAGGATGATTGAGCAGTCTCAGTCTTTTGCGCACAGTGGCCTTCATTGCGAGAGTAAAGCATTTTGGATGTTGATGGCCTGAGAACTCAAGGCAGATGAGGTCGGGTTTAGCTGTTATGCGGCAGTGCTTCAGTTTAATCACATTCAAGAATATTCAGAAGAGGGTTTCCTTACAGTTACTGTTCTTAGCTGGGCTGCATATGTCACTTCAGGTTAAATGAGTTCACCAGATTTCCGAAAGGTTCTGAAATGGAGAAGTTCTGCCTCTTGGCTTCCATCTAAAGAGGGATGCCACTTTGAATTACAAATGCATGAGAGGTGGGTGTGTTTTGTAATTGCTGGTGAAGTCAGGTGGGCTGCTGACTTTAATATAACCTGTAGTACTTCTCATATGTTGCAAATATGCTGCTACTTTAATAAAAGATTTTAAAACTCCTTCAAGGTTTCTATAATTTGTATTCTATCCACTGGCATAGACTGTATCAGATGAAGATGGAATTTTAAACCTGTGTATTATTTAAGCAGTATTAATAAATCGAAAGGAAAACAGGTCTTGTAAAAGGCTTTCTGATCAGTGTAATTTACAGTGACTCCCTAGATGTATTAATTAAAGAATGTGTTCCTGTCTTCAGGAGTTATTTTAAAGTATTGATTCTTTTTTCTAATGAGTATATAGCACTGCTTATCAAAAGTTATTTGAAAAATTGTCTTGTCTGTCTCGATTCCCATGCAGCTACAGAGCCACCCTGTGAGAACGAAAGGAAAAATGTGATTTAACAGTAGGAGGGTGGGAGCCTGAATTCTGTGCATGTGGGAATGTTGTACTCTTACTCAGTAGCAGGAAGTTAGATGAATTAATGCAGGAAGTCACTGACAGTATCTTTGCCTTCCCCACCTTGTTTAGGTTAGCCAACTCCCATGTAGTCTGTGTCAAAGACTGAAATACTCTCCTTTAAGCCATGATGTAACTAAATATTTCAGTATGAAACCTTATGGAAAAAGTTGTGTCTGTTCTGTGTCAACATCTATGGTTACAATTTATTTAGGAAGACTTAAGAAGACTTTTGGAGCAAAAGGGGCATCTTCCATTAAAAACATTGCCTATTGCTCAGTCATTAGCAAGTTGGAAATAAGAGGTCCTAAGGGGCATTCAGCAGGTGGGAAATCCTCTCTACTGCCCTGAAACAACACATAGTATAAGGCACTGACTGCAGCCTGCCATGAGCCCCCACATCACAGAGTGACCAGCTCCATCTAACAGGGATAGGAAAAGGGCTGTAATAATGTGGGTAAGTTTGCTCTCAAAGACGAACATTAGGTGACTGTGCACTGTCAATACTAAAACATCTTGTGTATGTCTATTGGCAAAACATTGAAGGCTGGCAAGACAAATTTTAAACTGGTAATAGTTTCTTTTTGCATCTGGGGAAAAAGCAGAAGCATCACACAGTGATGAGGTTCCCTTCTGCATACCAGCATTTACCCAGCCTCTAGAGGTAGAATTTTTAAAAATCATGGCTGAAACGTTTCCATTTCAGAGTTTTAAGAGACGGCCAAAGGACTCTCTAGGGTGTTGATACAGATAATTTTATTCTTTTCCCCCTGAATGTCAGGGGAGTTTCAGGAGTCTGGTTAAAAGACAAAGTCCTGCAATATTTTAAAAGGTTGAACAAAGTGACTCATAATTATTGGCCTGTCAGCATGGAATTTTCCTTGGCTTGAAATAGTGTGGCTAACATGAATTTTGATCAATAAAGGTTTAAAAGATGATAATATAGTTGCTTGCAGTGAGTATGTGGCTATGGAAAATATATCTTGTCAAACTAATATGATACCTATTTTTTCTGAGATGAAAGTTTGCTAAATATCAATGTCAAATCAGATGTAACACAGATTTTCAAATGGCGCTGTAATATACTTGGATTTCTGTCAGGCAGATGGCTAGAGAGTGTATGACATTCTGATCAGGAAGTTATAAAGATACAAAATGTCAATAACAACCACTAAAAATTACAAACTGGTTATGAGAGGTCCTAGAAATTTCACTGTAAATTGGAATTTTTATGTGTGTTTCTAGGGAAGTCACCAGTATTGTGAGCTTTTTGGCTGCTTTGGGAGGGCAGACACTAGGCAGGTGTTGTGGTTTAACCCCATCTGACAACTAACCACCATGCAGCTGCTTGCTCACTCACTCCCCATCGGTGGGGTGGGGAAGAGAACTGGAAGGGTTAAAGTGAGAAAACTCATGGGTTGAGATAAAGAGAGTTTAACAGGCAAAGCAAAACAAGGAATTCATTCACCATTCCCTATTGGCAGGCAGGGGTCCAGCCATCTTCAGGAAATCAGGGCTTCATCATGAGTGATGGTTACTTGGGAATATAAACTCCATCACTCCAAATGTCCTCCCATTCTCCTTCCCCGTCCAGCTTTATATACTGATCATCACATCATACATTAAGGAGTATCCATTTGGTCAGTTGGTGTCAGCTGTCCTGCTTGTGCACCCTCCCAGCTTCCTGTGCACTGTGCACCCCTAGACTCCTTGCTGGTGGGGTCGTATAAGCAGAAGAGGCCATGACATTGCGAGCACTGTTCAGCAATAATGAAAACATCTCTGAGTTATCAATGCTGTTTTCAGCACAAATCCAAAACAGACCCCCCCTGCTCGCCTCTGTGAAGAAAATGAACTCTAACCCAGCCAAAACCAGTGCAACAGTAGGGCCATACATATTGGGAACAAGAACACAGGTCATAGTAGCAGGAGGAAGCATTTGCCTCTTATCAGGACAAAGCATCTCTGAAAGATGTGAGGGCTGGGGTGGATATCATCTGAGTTTGGTTTGTGGAATTATGTTGTGGCCCAGAAGGGTTAATTCTACTTTCAAGTGTCTGACCATCAAGGTGAGTGATTGTCAGGAAGGTGTGCTGGGCATTAACCTCTGCTGCTTTTATATTGCATTCAGTATGGGATTGATTTGAACAATTCAAGAACAGCAAAAAGAAAGAGCTTGAAACCTGTTGAGAAGAGTAAAACATTGGAGGAAAAAAAAAATGAACAACAACTTTAGGCTGAAATATGGTAGGAATGTTCTCTAGCCTCAGACAGATGAGGCCTATCTTGATTTATATTTATAAATAATTAAGAGGAATAGATATGATGGGCTCACAAGAAGAGTGAAAGAGATGAAGATATAGAAGGGGGAGCTCATATATACAACAAGAGTAATCAAGTTTCTTGGGTTGTGGTGGAGGTTTTTTTATTTTTTTAATAGCTGGAAATATCTAAATCAAAATATCTGGTTTAAAAACAGTGTCTCTTCTAAATGAGATGCTTTCTTCACATTAGTAAACAGACCTGCAACTGTCTTCTCTTCATCTGATGTCATGGTAGATTTTAAGTTAACATTCCAGTAAGACCCATAAAGCTCCATGTGCAAAGCAAATCAGCTCTTGTGTCCTTCCTTTGGCAAAGCAGGTTATCATATAATGAGAGAGGTTAGATTTGCTTTTAGGAATACCCTCACTTCTCCCCCAACCCCCCAAAGAAAACCCAAAACAAACCCAAACAACAAACCCCAATGCAGATAACCCCAACCAAACAAAAGGCATCATTGTCTTGTTAACTATTCCATTCCAAAATACATTTTTTTTGGATCAGTATGGGTTCAGTCTGACATAATGCTGTGGAGCTGCCTTAGCAGAATCTCTTTGGTCCTGATAGTATGAGAATAGAATGGGCATGGCAGAATTAGGGTACTAGATAGGGTTATAGTGAGTTGAACTGAAGTTGTCCTCCTGGAATGAAGAGGAGTCATGTAAGCTACTCCTAATTAGGATTTTGTATAAGGCTTGCTTATGAAATACTGGTGTTCTGCTATATTTCTTCTGTTTTGAGAAATAAATAATTTGGTCTTCAGCAGGATTTGGGCTTGTTTTTACATGTTCTGTCACTTTTGTTAGGTTTTTCTTTCATTTGGTCTTTCTTTTTTATGGATACTTGTCCCTTTTTCCTGACAGTATCAGAGTTAAACCCATAAAATGTAATTGGTCTGTGTGAAAAGATGACCAATACAGTCTCTTTCTCTAAACAAGTCTAATTTCTTGCTTTTTGGAATGCTATTACAAATTGAACAGATATTTCTGGTGACTTTTCCGTAGTAATGCCAGATAGTACCTCTGAGAGGTTCCAAATAATTTGGAATATGTGAACAGCCTAAATGATTCTTTTTAGTGTCTAGAAAGAAGATTTATTATGCTGTACCTGACCACAGTAAATTTTACCTGTCTCCGTCCTACCCATTTATCAAGTTTTATTAGCTGCTTCTGGAGTTTTGATTCATTCACAGCCTCTTAATTTCAAGAACTCTAAATGAATTCGCATTACAGGAGCTTCACTATCCATCTCTCCATCCTATTTCCTTTGTAGGCAGTTTTCTATAGTGTGTGTAATGTCTTTAACACAGATGGAGCAAGGGGTTCCACTAGGTTGAAAATAGAACCCCCTGCTGCTTTGTCTTGAATTTTCTGAAGATGAGGCCATGCTGGAGTGGGCTGCGACTTGAATTATTTTACTTGCCATGTTTTTCCAAATGTGTTAAGTTTTTGGCTATGCACCTCTATCCTAAAGAATCTCTTTTGTCTTCTTGCCATTGTTGTGTTGGGATGTCATTGACCAAAATATTTAACAGTGGTAATGGTTGGACTCAGTAATCTTAAGGGTCTTTTCCAACCCTAACAATTCTGTGATTCTGTAATTCAGCTTTTTAATAAGAATGCCTTTTTATCAGCTGTGGAGAGTCAGTTAACAGATTTTATTTTTCCTCATTCTCCCTTTATGACTAGCATTAAGGCTGAGTCTCTGTTTGAGTCCTTACAAATGGTACCTTTATTTGTCCAGAAGAGCTTTTCTGTTCATTTTTGCGTTGGAGTCTTAGCAAGTTTACTTTTTATTTATTTCCAGCAAGCTTGCTGCAGGGAGCTGTACTGTTACATGTGCTGTAGAAACAGAGAATCCAACGCTGAAGAGCAGAGCTGCATGACACCCTAAAGGCATAAGCACCATTTATTTAGAGAGGTAAAAGAGCAGGCAGTCAAAAAAAATCATGGCTTGATATTTTTATACATGGCTAACCGTTATGGAAGCTGCAGGCCTGCAGCTCTGCTGGAAAATAAATGAACCAAAAAAATTGCGTCTTCCAATTGATGTAGTTGGTGTATGAAAAACATGGTGTGGGGTTATATCTTCTTCTTTTATTTTTTCCCTGCCCTCTGTTTATTTTGTCATGTTTTAGGGGAAGACTTTGATATGCTGTGTTTTTTTTCAATGTGATGTGGTTTTTTTATTACTATTACAAATTAAGTTGACATTAACATTTTTATTTTTGCATGTATATATGTAGGAGAGGGAGAGACAGGGTTGTGCTCGAAATCAGGTAATGATTTGCATTCTGGAACAACTGGTAGTTATCCTGAATAATATTTCCCAAAGGCATTGGGTCTAATTAGGGACACTTCAAATGATGTTGCATAGCAGTGGTTCTGTACTTCCAGGCACCTGCGTATTTCTTTGGGAGGACTTAGAATGTTTTGGAGATTAAGTAGGGGGTTTTTTATTCTTTTCAGACAGTGTATTTATGTACTACCAGTTCATGCAGGCAGCAGTGCTCGCTGAATTCAGTTGGGCTAGCAGTGAAATGAAAGGTCAGTCCATTTGTGCATATGAGCTTCCTTGAACATCTAGTAATTTCTCTGGAAATTTGCCTTCTCACATCTTGGTGATGGGTGTTGAAGAACTGAGACATTTAAAATTCTGTCATACATTTGTGCTTATTGCTGGAAGAAGCAAAAAAGCCATTGCACTCTAAAATAAGAGTAGTATTTCTGAATGACATTATTGATAAGATTATTTTGATAATACTGCCAGGTGTTTCGGATGCAATTTTTAATGATGGATGGTGTAGGCCAGAAGCATGTAAAAGAAGAAGATACTGTAAAGAGGTTCCAGGAAAGACAAAACCAAAACAGCAAAACAACAACAAACAAACAAAGCAAAACAAACTCCAACCAACCAAAAAAAACCCCAAACCAAAGCATTAAAACCAAAAACCAACAACAAGCTAGAGAAAGAAGGGTTAGAGAGAGTCAGCAAAGCTGGACCTCTCATTGGTGGGGCCAATTCCCTCTGGGCAACATGGCTGGACAGGGCTAGTCAATTGATGGTTTCTGTCTTGAGGCAGCATGTCCCCAGCCACGCTACCAACACTTATTTCCTTTAAGAGGGTCTTTTAGGGACAGTGTCTGCCTTTTCGTGGTATCCAAATAGAACACCAAGACAGTCAATTGTTTGAGGGTATGAACTTTATAAGAAGTACTGTTTTTCCTTTCAGTTGTATAAAATGCAAGGCTTTGTGCTATTGTGTAATCTTGCAGGCAGTGTATGCTGAGTTCTCTGGGTTATTTTTTCTATGTAGAAAAATTGTGGTGAGATTGCTTGCAATAACACCACATTTAGGGAAGAGCTCAGTTCCCTTGATATCTGCATTTCATTTACTTTGTGATTCTCTCCGGGTTCACTGAATATTCCAGAAAAGATTCCAAATGGATTAAAAATAATGGACTATTTTGCCACAAAGAAAGAGATGTGAAAATCTTCAGGCAATGGAGAAGATCCAGCTGACCTTGCTGACTTGTAAAGATTTTTATCTCACTTGTCCTGGCTATGTTCTTGTCATCCTACTAAAACCTAATCCCACTGGGTGTTCCTACTGGCATCTCAGCAACTTTGTACTGAAGAGTCATCTGATGATGAAGTTTTTTTTCTTGTTCGTGGACATGGATATTTCTTTGTCTTGACATCTCAATCCATCCATCCTCAATTTGAGGCGAACAGTACACATTAAGTTTTTCAATATGACCGCACTTGCCTTTGTAGGCAAGGCTTGGGATTAGTTTCAGGCAGTAAGGGCAGACATCATAACCCTGGAAGCTTTAGAGAGCTATAAAATCTTTCTTTTGAAAGCTTACTGCATCCTGCCAATATCTTAATGCTTTCTGTCTTCCTCCATGCTTGCAAAAGTCCCCCTAAATGGTACATTAGCTCTTGGTCTGTTGTGTCTTGAGGAGAAATGTTTTCTTCCAGACTTTAGTAAACAGGCTTCCGTTTAATTTCTGTTGTGAATTTACTTCCTATAGTGGAAAGTAAAACTATGTGCAAACTAAAAAAATCACACTACAATAGATCACTAGATTGATGAATAATGGAAGATGTCTTGTCAGCTGCAGGCCATTGGGCCTCTCACTTTTCAACTGTTACCGCCGACAGCTAGGAACCGATTTAATGCGCTGTTCTTGGTGAGGTTGTACTGGTTTGCTGCTACTGTGTTGCATTAAACTGCGCTCAATTGCCAAGGTGTGTGACTAAGTTAGCAAGCTGCTTTCTTATCAATCAGGTGTCAAACTGGGAGGAACACAGAGTTCTTAGTGAAGGATCATTGGAAGCAGAACAGCTTTACTAATTAGTTTCCTTTGATTTGATTTTTTCACATCAGTAGAATTCTGTATACAAATGTAGTTGGGCAGAGGGTGTCAAACAGTATGAATTATTGTTATGATACATTAATCAAGGGCATAGAAGAACTGTTCTGGGATAGAATATTCCCATCTTACCTAAGGTTTCATCTGCAGTCTCTCGGTCACCTTGTCTCCTTCTGTTAGGACTTCTGATCCCAGAAGGAAATGAAATTGGCCATGTTCTGGCCTTGTCAATTCCTTACAGTGAAATTTGCCAAAAGACATGAGATGCCATATCTATACTCCTGGATAAAACTACTTATGTACACACCGTCTAATGGTTTCCTTCTCTTACTATCTCCCATACCCTTCACAGAGCTGTGCTTTTGTACACTTAAAAAGTTAGAAATGTTAGTGACTAGAACCTGGATGAAACTTAAACATCATCTCTTTGTTCATCCTTAGAAAGCTATTTTATATGTCATGCTTTTATCTCTGGGAAGTGATGGAAGCCTCTGTGTCCTTGAATGTTTTTGGAAATAATTGCACTGTAGGATATTAACATGCGCTCACAGGGCAGTGAACCAAAGCTAAATGGCACTGAGGTCCTTTTGTTGTTCTAGCTAAGCACCCTGATTTTCAGATGCTTGTAAATTTTCATTCTGCAATCCCTGTTGTGAGTCCAGCTCCCTGTACCTCTTCCTTGCAGCCCCCTGTAACTGTCTCTTCTCCTCTGCTGCAGTGCTAGGCTGACTTTGCCTGCAGTCCTGACTTGATCTTTTTCCTGACGGGTTGCACAGCAAATCCTTGGTCTGAGCCCTGGGTGTACAGAGGGAAAAGAGAGAATAACCTTGTGGTCAAGGTATTAGCCTGAAACTTGGATTTTATACTCTTTGTCAGACTGTTTTGTTATAGTTCTCAGAAGTCCCTTAGGGGATGATTGACAAAAGGTATTTTGTCTCCTAGTTACTTTTTGAAATCAATGTGCGATTGTATGTTTAAATGTCTGTATGAGCTTTACCCTGTATATGTTTGTTTATTGTCTACAAAGGAGAGGCCAGTGCTTTCTTACCTCATAGGGCTGTGGAGGAGCAAAAGGAGGGATAGCTATTTTTCAGGAAGATCTCTATACCAGGTATAAGAAGGCGGCTCTCTGTATTTAACCTCACCTCTCCTCTGAACCTTCTTCCATGATAATATCTCCTTGAGTAGATAATCTCTTCCTCCTAATATGCATATTTATGCACACACATTTTCTTATCTATATACATGCATGCATGGAATGTATATATAGGACATAAGAATGTATATATAATAAATATTAAATATTATTTATGTACTTCATCTAGTATTTTTAATATATAAAATTATTTTAATCTTGAATGAAATAGTTTGTGTAACCTGCTGCTTTTACATTCAGTTAATGTTTGTTAAGGCTGGGCCATAAGCATGTCCGCAGAGTGCAGAAAGAAGTTGGTGTTTTGCCCAGAGTTAGTGGTTGCTGTGCTAATGTCTTTCCTCACCATCCATGCAGCTTATGTTCGGGCTGCTTCTGATTAATAAAATGCTGGTCCCTTGGCTGCTTCTCACCACATGTGTTAAAGCTGGATGGATGGATCTGAACTGCAGCCATTGCTAGATAGAAAACAGCTTGCAAACAAATTTAAAGGAAGAAACAAACAATTTATGTGTGACTGAAAGGGCACAGATAATAAGGTAAATAAGTTCTGAGTAAAATGGTCTTTAAGCATTCTTTTTCTGCCTCACAGAAAAAGTGCTTTGAGATCAGTTTATGTAGAGATCACAGTATCCTTGCAGAAACCTGCTCAAATTTTCCTCCAGATAGAGAAGAAGCTTTAATGTGAATTGTTTCTGTGTAGGGAGTCGTGTTTTTTAGGCTCACTTAGTGCTTCACTCACTAGCAGTCATTCTGATTTGTCTTTTTAAGATTAGTGATTTTTTTTTTCTTTTATTAAACCAGAATGTAAAAATATTGCCCAATTAGAAAGCATTTTTGTGTGTTTAGAAGTACCCTTGAATGTACTTTTATCCACTGGGAGCATGCAGATGTCTGCTGGAATTTAATTTCTCTGCAGCATGTTGGGGGTGGGGACAGAAGTAGCCAGAAAATTATGGTTGCTGCAGTAAATACCAGACTTCTTCAAGTGACGTGCACTGACTGCAGAACATATACATCTAATGTAGGCATAAAACATCTGTTCAGCAATGCTCTTCTCTGGCTGGTCAATTTGTACAAATGCATAAATTTGCAAAATTTATGCATTTTTGGCTGATTGTCATGGGGGGGCTGTGAAGAAAAGGGGTGTTACTTTTTAAAGCTTATTGTAAGAAAGATGTTATGAAATACCTGCAAGGCAGCGCTGCTCATTAAGCAGTGGCAACCTTGCTTTACCTCTGTGGACTGGTCCCTTATGAGCTCCAGCATCGTAGGTACACAGGCCAGGAATCCTGTGTGTCAATTGTGTAGCAAGCCGCCTGAATGGTGAATAAGGCTGCTGTTTCAGAAAGCTAACTTGAGAGTCCCCTAAGGGCATTTTTTGATTGGGGGTTCCTGCAAAGTCAGTCTATGTTGTCAGGTGGTGGGTGACACTATGATAATGCAGAGCTGGTGAACCTCGTGCTCTCAGTCCAGCAATTCCTTCTATGGACCACAATGCTGTTGCTGGTACATGGTGTGTACTCTCCTTGATCTGGGCCATCGAAGGTGAATCCAGGGCACTGCCTTCAACAGCTTTTTGATTTTGCTTGATTTCAGTCATTGTTAGCAGAGTTGTCACTTCCACTGAGGTGACTTTTATGAATGAAAGAGGTGCAGCAGTTTGTGCTTTGTGGTAGGTTTTACCCCATTAGGCTACAGAGCTGCAGTGAGTGCAGCTGCACAATGTGGCTATCATGGAGGCAACTCCCCAGAGCTGGGATGTCTGTATTACACAGCAGTTCCTGGTGTGGTTGTACCCAGCGTCGTTTGGCTGACTCCCTTACAACCTAGTAAGCTGGCTAACAGGTGGCTCTGAATGGTGGGCAGAGTAAGAGCTACATGAATGGAGTACAAAGCTGTTGGAGGTCCCCAGCATTCTTTTATCTGGTTTGCTGGCTCTGTAGCTGCTGCCATTAGATACAGGAATAAAATGCTTCTTTGTCAGGGGATGTTTTATATATATATAAAAAATATCTTTTTAAACGTAATGTTTCTGAAGAGGATCCTGGCAAGTAGGTATGAGCCACCAGCCTGAGCCATTCTTCAGTTCTTTTGTACCCATGCTTTTGAGTCTGTGCCTGTGTTAGTGTATTTTCTAGGGAAGTGGCCAAGAGAGGATTATTACACCTCAGATAAAATTTACTATTTTATTAGCAGTAGCTTCAGTATCTCCAATTTTCAGCATTTGGTGAAGATGCAGAATTTGCCTTTTTTTTTTTTGTTCTAGGAAGCCTTTGCTTGTGTTTCCATGTGTGGATCTTGTTTCCATGGCGTCAGTCTTTAAGCTTGAGAAGCATAGGTGGGAGCATTAGCCAGTGAATAGGTGTTAGAAACCAGCTGTGCTCCTGTGTAGGGCTCTGGCTTGTGGCAAGGATAATGATATGGCATATATGGTGATTATTTATGCATTTTAGCAGTCAGGGCTTAAAGCTTTGCCTGTCTGCAGTATTGTGGAATAGAAGACTTGATGCAGTCCTGGTAGCGCTCTTGCAAAGGCATTGCTTTTCCTGCTGCTTTGTCTTGATTTTTCTCAAGATAAGGCCATGCTGGTGTGTGCTGTGACTTGAATTATTTTTCTTGCCCTGTTTTCCCAAGCACTTTCATGTCTTGGCTGAGCAGCTCTATCCTAAAGAGTCTGCTTTGTCTTCTTTGCCATTGTTGCATTGGGATGGTACTGACCAAATGTTTTTACATCACAGTTGTGGTATGGGTACATCATGAGCAGCAATGATTGCAGTGCTTACTTGTGACAGAATTGCTCAAGCTAGTCTGTGTGTCAGTCTTGGGTATTTTGTTTCCAGTAAGTGCTCAGCCACAGTGAGCTGAGTACAAGGACTGTTGTTAGGTTCTATGGTTTTATGTTACACAGACATTTGGAGGTGATTGTTGCTGTTTCTCTGGCCGTAAAAACTATAGTTATGCACTCACAAAACTACATAAAATTTTGATGGTATTGACATTTTTTAATATAATTGAGCATATGCTTATGCTTTATATTTTGTCATTGCAAATGTACTTTTAAGAAGTAGAAGAATGTGCTTATTAATTTTCACCAGCTCAGTAGTATGTGTAGTGGGTAAGCAGATGCAAGACAGTGAACCAGATACAGGATTTGAGGGGATTGCTTGTTTTAATTTAAAGCTTGAGGGCACTCAAGCAGAATAACTTTGTGTTAGATGTCTGTGTTATGTCAGACAGTTATGCCAGCAGTGACATTGCAGAAGAATTCAGTTGTAGACACAAGTCCTTGCAGTAGGTTCTTGTTACCTACTGCATGTTACCGTTGTTTGTGAAGAGCTTAGGAAAGCTTAGTGAATGCTACTGTGTGATATATACTAAAGTAACTTTGATATCTGACATGTTCACAGCAGCTGCCAGGAAGAAAAATACACTGACTATAAGTTTGCTATGAAAAGAAAGTTATAACTCATTTCTGTCACTAATGAGCTTAGGAGAAAATGTTTGCATTGGTTTCTTTCCTTTTTTTTTTCCCCGCAGTTTATGAAAATGAAACCAGCCTGCTGCTAGTAGAAGAGCTGAGTTCTATGGTATTTTGCTCCGTTCTAGATGAATGACCGTAGGGATCAAATTGTTTCAGGTTTATCATGCTGCGTCTGTATGCTTTGTGCAGTTCTTCAGGGGTTATCTGGAAAAACAGTGTAGATAAGAGAAATCAAGATCTTCAGCACCCTTTCAATTCCCAGCTGTCTCTGCATGGCTCTGATGTTGCAAAGGCCTAATCTGTGTTTGCTCTGTGCCTATAAATAGTCTTGTTGGATCCAGTGGATGTTGTCAAGGGTGTGATGTTTCTTGCAGAACTGTGCCCAGTCTTGCTCCTAAGGATTGAAATGTCAGTGGTGACTGCATTTTGAAAAGAAAATGCCTTTTTATTAACAAAACAAACATACCTCCCTTCCCCATGAAGCCACATAGTGAGACTACAAATGAAATTTCATTTAACAGTGAGAGCACTTCAACCTTGATTCTGCATCCTACAAATTGTAGTTGTTTTTTTCAGGTTAATTTTTAATTTCCTGACATAATTGTGGTTGTCTTCCTACTGTTAAGCAGGATCTCTTTAATGCATTCATATTTCCTTTTTCAGATCGCATGTGGCTCAGAGCATAATCTGGCACTAGTTGGTAAGTAGCTTAATTTTATATCAACTCCTCTCACCTTTTTTCATGTTTAAGTAGCGCAAGATGAAAGAAAAATGTGCATATCAAACATATACTGAGTGATTAAGGGCATTGTGTGCAGCAGAAAAGAAGAAAGTAACATATAAATGTGGGGGAAAGAAGAGAAACCAGTATCATAAGTGGTTATGATGAAATGTGCTCTTATTGACTAGCCCCTGTAAGAAGAGAAGGGTCCATACATCAGACAGCAAAATACATTCGCAAAATGCTGCAGTGTGTTTTAGAGTGGAGCCATTGCAACAATTCAAGCTGCAGACTTAGAGTAGCATCAACGTGGTCAAAAGTGTCTTTGTTTAACATGAAAATTTTCAGTGAAATAAATCCTGGGTCTTTTGTTGTTCAAAGCTTGAAAAATCTTCAAAACATCAGTTACTGGTAGTTGGTTTCTTTAGCGGGTCGTAGTATAATGCAGCTGTTGTAATAATTATGAAAGTACTAGGAAGCTAATATCAGTGGAAAAATTGAACTTTGTGTACCAATTCCAGGAACAATTGGATTGTTGCTTTCATGTGATGAGTTGATAACTGAAGTTTGATACATTATTGGTATTATAAATGCATGTTTAAGAACATTTTAAAATGTAGATTTTTCAGGTGCTTTATAAAGGAAGTCAGCATAATTATCCCCATTAATAGACAGGGTGAGAGAGATGAAGAAAGGAATTCTGTGCTCATCAGAGCTGGAAATTAAACAGTCTTCTAAGTTTCAGTGTAGCACTCCATCCACACAGACATTTTTGATTGCTGTGGCTGATGTGTTGGGATGTTAAGTGAAGAATTTCCTTGATTTTCTTAAGTGTGGTATGACAGGTGTGGAAAAACCAGCTATTTGGTATCCAGCCTGCATTCTGTGTCCTAATTTTTATGGTATTTATTTAAACTTATTGTCTTGATGAGTTTCAGTAAGAGGCCACAGAAGTCGTGTTCTGTATATGTAGTAAATTTTCATATATACTGTAGTATATTTTCCAATTATCCTCCTGTAGTTAAAACTTGCAGAGAACTTGTGAAGCTCTACTTAGTTTATACCTGGCTTTAAGAAAAGGTTTTTCCTTTAGCTTCTCCCTACTCGCTCAGTGTCACATGCCTGTATTAATTGTCAGGTTGGTGCTTCTGAATGTCAACTGAAGAGCAATCTTGTTTCTTGCTGAATTGATGAAGTAAAAGTGTACTGCTAGCAGATTCCTCCAGTGTATGTGAAAGCAAAGCATTGAGTTTGAACAACCTTCTCTCTCCTTATGTCCTTTTAACCTTTCTACCTTCTAGGCAGAAATCTCTGGAAAAAATGGGTAGGGGAAGGAAATTCTAGAAGAAAGTTACGATAAACTAAGAACTTAGCATATGTAAAGAACATCATATGCCTAAGCTGTGTGCTACACTCATTGAATTCAGTGGGAAAATTACCAGTGCTGGAAGCTAGTCAATTTTATTTTAGGGGACAACAAAGACGTGATGTTACTATTTTTTTTGAACTAAGAAACTATGATACATTTCAGTCCAGAAATTAATTTTTACATCTGCTTTTAAAAGGTTGACTTTTTAGAGTATTCTCTGGCTGGATTTCTCTGCTCACTTGTCATTCTTAGTTCAAAGCTGTCAACTGTTATATTCCTCAAAGATATCACACAGACTTCCATAAATATGTCTACTTGATTGTACAATTTTCCAATAACTCATTATTCACACAGAGTTTATTTAGGACAACTATCTCATCAGTTTCATATTTAATTAGTAAATGCTTGAATGGTTGGCTTTAAGACTGAAATAACTCAAGTTCAATATGAAAGGTAAACTGAAAAAAAAGCTTTTAACAGCATAATATTCAAGTCACTATTTCTGATTGTATATACAAATGTGTTTGTACTTTTTTGCTGCATCATCTTTTAAATTGAAACGTTTAAGAGAGAGAGAGGATAGATTTATGACTCATTTCACAAATGCTGAAGTTTCGTTCCAATCATCTTGCTGACACAAAATGATTTGTAGGGCTAGCAAGCAGTTAGTTTTTTTCATGTTACTTTATATAGTCTGCATGCATTTGTATTTTTTAGTTGCTTGAATTCTCTTTTCTTGCCTTCTACTGAAGTCAGTGCAAAGTTTGGCTATTTCTTCACTGTGATGGCACTGACTCCTTTTTTTTGGTGGGTAAATCGGAAGAAATTCAGTTTTCATTTGGTTATGAGGTGAATTTGATATAAAGGAAAAGGACTTGAGGGATGTCTCCAAATATATCTGTTTCTAAACTTAATGAGTTAAACATAATAATTAGTACATGAAACTGTATAAACATCTTCACTTCTAGCTCTTGGTGAAAACACATTTTTGTTTTGATTTGGGGTTGTCCTGTGGTTCTAATTCTAAAATTTGCAAGTATTGTAATACTTCTTGTGTTTGTTTTGCTTCTCACTTGAAAATGAAATCCCTGCCTGATAAGAATAAACCTCACACTTTTCATCTCAATCAAGGATTAATCATCATGGGAGCCAGCATGTTTTTGACTAAAAAATGAATAGTTATTTAATAAATGTTGTATACCATCTCATAGCTGAAAAAATATCTTCCAGCACTGAAAACTTGTATGTACTAACTGGGCAAAACAAAGGCTGGCTTTTCAGCCTGAGTATGATAGCTGCACTGTGTAGCACTGAACTTCATGATATTAAGACAGAATCTTTGAATGATTGAAATGCATAATAAGGGAACTAAATCGTTGTGACAAAGTTGAGCTTTTCCAGGTTTGGGAGTCTGTAGTGTTTGCAACACTGAAAAGGTAAGGAGGTTCTAT
Source organism: Psittacus erithacus (assembly GCA_009867235.2). Classification (NCBI taxonomy): domain Eukaryota; kingdom Metazoa; phylum Chordata; class Aves; order Psittaciformes; family Psittacidae; genus Psittacus; species Psittacus erithacus. The sequence continues at coordinate 8,314 of WYDI02038108.1, read as the reverse complement.
TCTTACCCTAAAAAGCATGTGATTAAAAATGTCATTTATGGAGAAGACTCTTACTGCTCATCACTAAGACTTTGATCCTCCTTTTTAAAAAAAGAGAATAATATCTTTTAAGAGAACGCTTAGCATACCATATGCAGCTCATGCAATGCTGCAACTTAAATAAGGAACATTAACTATGCAGAAATAGAGTAGATATAAAATGTATACCTGTCTTGACTGTAACCACAGGGCACAGGACGGAATGCCTTGAAGGGCCTCCACATGTAAATGTCTTATTTTAATGAAGTACAGAAATTTTATTCAAGCCTCCTTGAAGTAGTAAAAAAAAAAAGAAAGAAAAAAAAGAAAAAGTCATTTGAACATTTGAGTCATTGACAAAACCTTGGTAAAGCATAATGTCCCTCTGGTCTTGCTTTTAAGTCATTTTCTCAATCTGTATAAACCAATAAAAATCTTCTAAGAGAAAGATACTGGAGTAAGTGTAGGGAGAAGTGCTTATTTTAAAAGCAGTTCTAAAAGCTAATCAGCTTCAGTTAAGTCTAGCTTTAAAGCAGCCTTCAAAGTGGTATTTGAGTCCCCTTGACTGTATATTTATAAGAAGTTACTTCTTACCAGGTCTGTACGTGCCTACAGTAGTGCAGTGACTGATACCAAATCTAGCTAGTGATTTTTCTGCTAATGCAGTGGGTAACTTGGACACTTTAAATATTTTTGTGCATTTTGTAGGGAAAGACATGGACCTTTCAAGTAAACAGTTTCAGGTATGGTATTTTAAAGGGGAAAAGTGTTTAGACACACAGCTACTTCAAATGGTGCAAATGGCATTTCATTACACTTTCATAATCAGCATGGTGAATTCTGACTTGTGGTCAGGCCTATGTTTTTGTCTTCCATGGAGGATTTAAAGATAGTCCACAAATCCCTGCTGTGTTGTCACACACACTGCAGAAGCAGTTCATACAGATGATGATGGTACAGCAGTATCCACAAGAAGAATCTGGGCTTTGTGATTAATGTTGTTGTGCAGTTACTCCCTTGATACTTGTCTCTGTCTCCTTTAGACTTTTTTCTTTTCAAGTTAGCTACTTTGCACTGCTTTTTCCCTATGAGTTATGGTAGTGGAGAGGGCACTAATGTTACAACAACAAAAAAACCAACTAACCCACAATGCTGAAGTTGGTCATGCAACCATAAGCATGTTTTGCACATGGAAGCAGACATGACATATGAGGAGACAAGTCCCTGCCTGATCGCGTTGAGCCCCATTTCAGTGTGTTCAATATAACAGTGTTCTAATATAACATTTTTAAAATCACTTCTCAACTTCCTACTAATAGACCCATCCAGGGGTTGGTTTTGTCTTCCACTGCCTTTTATGTTTGTTGCATTTTAGAACGTGATCTCTTTCAGGCTTCTGCCTTCTCTGTGGCTTACAACCACTGCTGTAAATATCATGACATGGGCAATCACTTCTCTCTGAAGCTGCAGTTCATCCAATTGGAGAGTAAACAGTAATACTAAATTTAATGGTAGAGTAGTCTTTGTACAAGACATCAGGATAAAATATTCCTCCACTCAAATGGCAGGTCCTACTTCAAGTGCTCTGAACTGAAGTGTGCAGTAGCATTAGAGGGGCAGTAAAAGAATTGTTTTTTCCATGTCTGTTAAAATTTGCTGTTTATGTTCTTATGCTGGAACAACATAGCAAATGAGCTGGAAAATAAATGTGATTAAAGTGATCCCAAACTTAGGAAGTTGATGATACAGATCCTAAAATAATGGTGATGTTAATGCCATCCCAAACACTTTGGTTCCATGTTTTTTAATAAAGGTTCTTAGATGTGAGCCACTACCTCTTAATGAACAAGGTCATGTTCTTTTAGTGAAGTCCCGTGATTGCAACTAACTTACTGTATAAAACGTCATTGAGGAAGTACTGTAACAGGTTATGAAAGGCATATTCCTATGGCAGAGTGAGCACCAATGGCAAGAGGAGACTGTGCAGTCTGATGGACGGAGCTCTGCGTTATGCTGACAGTATTATTTAGATGTTCACAGCAGCCCTGCGAAGCTGCAGATGTAGTCATGTGTCTGGCATTCAGTCCTGGGGGACTCAGCAGTCTGTCATAAAAAGAAAAATAAATATTGCTGTAGTATGTGGAAGAATCTTCAGCATGCACAGTGGAGGGCACTGGTGTTCAGCAAGGGGCCTCAGACTACTGCTCTGCTGCTTTATTTATTATGCATGAAAACTCCCAGTGCAGCCAGGGTCTCCATTGTAAAGGTTTCCTGGCAGACCAGCATGGGGTCATGTTGCAGCATGCTGGCTCTTTGCATTGCAGCACTGATCACATTTTCTGCTTATTAAAGGGCACCTGGCAGGACTTTGAGTTACCATCACTGTTGTCATTTTCATGGGGTTATGTGTTGGCCTTCTTAATTTGTTCCCTGGCACAGCCATTTTGTATGTCATTTAGCTCTTAGTGTGGCTTTGTCTGTTAAAACAGCTCTTTAAAATATAAATTTCTTCAGTTGTATTTGTTGTAAAGAAAAAAAAAAAAAAAGCAGCCGTGCTCCTATCATTAAGTGAGCACCCATCTTAGGGCTTTTTACAGAGCTAGGTACAGATCCGATGTCAAGCTTTCCTGTCATGTTTAGATACAACGAGCCCTAACAGTGCTATTCACTTGTCTTTTTGCTTTGTGTTTTTTTCTGTAGAGTATTTCATCCTTCAGGCAAACCAATTGTTCCTCTGGTAAGATAGAAGCTGAAAGTGAATTTGAAATGTCTGATTTTTTTGTTACTTTCAGCAAGTTACCCTCACAAAATTGGAAACTCTGATCTCTTTGAGATTTATTCCAAGGGCTAATGGAAAGCCAAGCTGCCAACTATTTTATGAATTTGTGGGTGTAAGGTGATGAGAAATGAGGAAATGTTAATTTCAACATTTGGAAGAGGCCTCTAATGGGGCTAAAAAAAGTTTTGTGACAACCAAATTGTCTAAAGTCAGTGGTCACCGGTTATAGGAAAGGGTGGATATTTTCCTGTGAATAGCTACTTAGATCCACAATAAAAATGAGATCACATTGACTCCCCTAGAAAGAAATTCCAGAATTTAGGATGAGGTCTTGCTATACTGCATCTTCTATGACTGAAATGAAGTCTGTATTTTGCAGCTACCTCCTCTTCCAGGCTTTATCACTGTTTTGGGTGATTTGACTCTGCAGAATGCTTCATTCATCTTCCTGTTTTCTCTGTGTGGCTTGTCAATTTAGACTGTGAAATCTTTGGAATAAAATCTGCCTCTTAGTGTATTTTAGCACTGCCTACCAAAATGGGACCTGATGATTATTGTATTTTTTTTTTTAGTGCTGCATTACAAGTAATAGTAGTTGCAATCATTTTCCTTCCCCTTGGAGAGGCAATTTTAAGATATAATTAATCTTGGGGGGTTTGTGTCTATCTTAATTTATATCATTTAGCATATAAACAGGTAATAATGTAGTGCTTGTCATTTTGTTTACAGTGTGGTTTCCTTTCGTTACCAGATAGAGAGCTGCTTGGGCTCTGAACATAAAAGCTGTTATTTTTCTGTAGAAAAAGCTCACAGTTCTTGCAAAACTTTTAATTGAGCTTTACATATCACTGTGGTGTCAGCTTATAGTTTGTCTGGAGTTGAGCTCTTGTGCACTAACTGTCATTGTGTTTCCTGCAAGACACCATATCATGTCTACAGGCATAATTCTGCTGTGTCAAGAACCCTGCAAAAGATGGGTAAGAGGCAAGCATGCAGTATTAACCTCTGGTGACAGCTAAAACCATCTAGCTGGAACTATGAGTGGCAGTTAGAGGAGATAATTGTCATAGGAAGCTAGCAAACAACCAGCAAATGCTACCAAGCAAGAATTTCACTTCAAGCAGAATGAGTAGAGAGCTCTTGCTTGCAGATATTGGTGAAATGGAAAAGTCATTCCACCTATTTTTAGAAGATTATGGAGGATGGGAAGACTTAAGAGTAGGAGCTGCAGTACAGATGCTTGCAGTCCTTGGTCAGAGGGTTTGCTGGATGGATACTAAGTATTTAGAAAACAAATTAGATTTTATTGTATTTGTTTACTCAGAGGCTATAAGTGAAGAAATTACTTTAAAGTAGAAGAAAAATATATCCAATGTATCTAAGGCATATTTATCTTAATTTTCAAGGGAGCAAACAGGAGTAACAACAGTAGTCATCCTTGCTTACCAAAGAGAGATTAAGCATTTGTTGGCTATAAAATAAGAGGAAGGACAAACGTCCATGGCTTCAAGGAGTCATTTAGAGCACATAGGAGAGATGATCACTGAAGGAAAAGCACAAGGCAAGCAAAGCAGCTGAAAGCACTTGGAAGAGCCGCAAATAAAGGCTTCAGTACTGCCCTACTGACCAATGCCTAAGCTGTGCTGATAATTCTGGGCTCTGTACACCTGACAACCTCAACACTTAAAGAGTATCATTGAGTAGAAATTTTGTGACTTAGGGTTGCCAGGAGGGAAAGGTGGTTTATATTTAGAAAGCTGGCGTGAGGAGTCCACTTACCCTGCTGTGGGATTTGTGGCTTTCCAGGGATGAACAGCTTGCTGCACAGCCTTGGGTTGACACCCATATGTTCGTGTGTACTCACCATCCACCTCCTTTATGGCACACTAAGAAATTTTTCTGTCAGTGCACAAATACATATGTTAATTACACACTGTAAGTGAATAATCTTTGAAGCTTTTTTCTTCTGATATTTTGTGTATGTCTCTCTCTTACCTTCTAATGGAAGGATTACCTTGAGAAGATAATATATGATGAATTGATTCTGGCTCAAACATTTCTTGTATATGTTATAGCAGTGGTTTGCTAAATTAAATGTTTTTTAGGAAGGCCAGCACATGATGCCAGGAATTCATAGAATCACAGAATGGTTCAGACTGGAAAGGACCTTAAGATCATCTAGTTCCTGCCATGGGCAGGGGCACCTCCCACCGGACCATGTCGCCCAAGGATGTGTCCAGCCAGGCCTTGAACATGCTTAGCTCTCTTCTCTCTCCTTTGTGCAAATTTAGCAAGTAGTGTCTTATACCATCTTAAATACTGTGGGTAGCTTTCTGCTTAATAAAAACATTTGAATCAGGGATTTTTTGTTTAAGCTTTTGAGATTGGCTTGACCCTGAGTTTTTCAGAAATGCACATTTCAAAGTCATCTTTGCTGCACAGTTTTTTAATTTGGCAGTGCATTTTGGTCACATTCTTCAACTGCTGTCTTTTACTTATGAAGGTCAGAAAAATCTCTTAGATGCTGAAGCTGAAGGCAGAGATGCTGGCAGTGACATCTATCTGAGAGATGATGCTGTAGGGATATATGTGAAATGTTGCAAAGCTAGTGGTGAAATAGGGACATTTCTGGGACAATACATGTATCCCTCTCATGGCTGTAATTGTGCAGGATTAACGCATGCACCAAAGCAAAATGTTTGTACACCAGTGTGGATAGGGAATTGTTCCTCCAGCTTCCCATAAGGGCAGATCCTCTTTTTCCACTTCAGGAATCAGGATTTTGAACTTGAAGGTAATGGAGAAAATGTGGCAGTGTTAGGTGGCAGGCAAGATTGTTTTACTACTAATAAAGAAGCCATTCAGGCTTGCAAGATTGGAGCAAGCTTTCAAGGTAAAAATAAAGTATTTTATTAAAACCCACTGGCTTTAAAGAGGTGAGTATTAAAAAACCCAAACAAACAGAGGGCAAAAAAAGTCAAACCAGGGCTGAAAAGAAAAGTTGGCATATTTGTGACAATCAACCTTTACCCCTCCTTACTTTTTGAACTTGTTTCACTCAAATACTTCTTTATGGAATGGAGGTAACAAAGTAATTAAAAATAAAAAGTGCTTTGGAGACTGGTTTCACCTTTGTGCTATTTCCTGTGCTTTTTGCAGAGTCTGAGGAACAACTGGGCTAAACTGGGACTTTTATTATTTCTGAGAGATGGCTTCCCATCATTTTATTTTTAAGTTGCTGGGCTTATTTGAACAGTGAGAAAGTGAGAAGGACTGCAAGCTCTACTGAGCAGGGCTTTAAGAGGCGTGTAACACAGCACATTTAACATTTTTTGCAAAGCAGCAGGAAAAGTTGATATATTCACGCTAATCAAGTAAATCAAACTGGAATCAGGTCAAGCATGTTATAGTTGTTTATGGCACAGTTTCAAACATAACTCTAGTTAGCAGCAAGCTGAATGAAGTGAGAGACAACTGCTACATATAAAGGTCTTGGTGCCCATCAGTCTTTGAGGAGTAGAATGCCTGTGTTGCCTATGTATTTGATCATGATAGCTATAAACTTGCTAAAGATGGTAGCACATCTATCAGTGTTCTGGAAAACAAAGAAACCCAACTAACAACAGTCACACCACCTCCCTTTTCCAAAACTGTAGTGATTTTAAAAAACAGTATGCTGAGTCCTTCCTGATAGATTTTTTCAGATGAAATAGTGACATTTCCCCTAGCTTAATAAGCATTCTGGCCTAAGTTCTCCTCTCTATAAATCTAACGGAAAAATTACCTTGAGAAGGTAATATATGACTTATTGAATCTGGCTTAAACATCTCTTGTATATGTTATAGCACTGGTTTGCTAAATTAAATGTTTTCTAGGAAGGCCTGCATGTAATGCCAAGAATTCATGTTATAGGCTTAGCTCTCTTCACTCTCCCTTTCTGCAAATTTAGCATCTTATTATGTCCCTGCTCTGTAGCCTTGTATTGGAACATAGATTACTGTAAAGTAATTATCATGGGGAGCACTAGCCCAAGGCAGTAGGTGAAAGAGGTGAAACTGCCAAATGAGCTGATAAAGAGGACATGAAATCCAGTGTTTAAGGCTGCCCATATATATCAGGTAATATTCACGTGCGATTTGTTTTTGTTATGGGCTGTTCTGTGAGTATGAGGTTACACCCAGGGAGCCTGGCAGCCACATTTGCTCTTTTGTACACCTTCTTTTTAAATACTTTTGGCCAGCTTGTGTGATGCTGTACCACAGTGAAATCCCTGATGCTTATACCAGCTGTGAGAGTGACCTCCAAAGTTCTCTGTGGCTTCTCCATTGGCCTTTCCAGACCTGAGCTCCTCTGAGGAACTTTGGAAAATGGAACAGATTCTCAAGATTTCTGATCTATGTGACCTGCAGAGCTAGTGACTTAAAAATCTATAAGCTGTTCACAAATCTTCTTTTACCTTGTAAAAGACAGTTGGGCTGTTCTGCATCCCCCAGAGTACCACTGCTAATGAGACGTTCTGTAATGCAAGACACAATCCTTTTCTGATGAATGAAGGGCATGGATGGTTATAACATTTCAGTTGCCATTTTTCTCAATAGGAAAGAATTTCTGTCACTTGTGAACTTTGAATAAAAAGGACTCTGAACTTGATGAGCTTTTTTTTTTTTTTATTGTGAATGATGCTCAAAACAATAATTTAATAAAGCCTGGGGAAATTCTTCTATTAGGATACATTGTTAATTGTATCCTCCTTCTTTAGGCATTTTGCTATTAATTTTTCAAAATATGTAACACATCATGACCTTGGTGACAAATCTGAGTTGCCAAGAAATTGAACGAGTAAGCAGATGCTTTGCTGTAAATATCGAAGATACTAAACTGGAGGTTGTCTTCTTTATGCCTTTGATTTTCAGTGACACCAGCTGCTATCTTGCTGAGTTGAGACTTCTCGGATAATGGGCAAGATGACAAGCCACACAAATGCATATAATAGTTTAATTCTGAGTAGGGAGCTCACTTGGCTTGAAAGGTATGTTTGTTTGGCTTACAGACTTCCTATTTTTTCCCTTGAACTGTTTCTTTCTGCATGTTTCCTCTTGTACTGTTGTTTGTTGGTTTGGTTTTTTTTTTTTTTTTAGTTCTGAGCATTTGGAGATCTAAAATTGAATGAGATGAAAGGTGTATCTCTTAAAGCCCTGCAACATGTTGTACTTCTAAACGAGCATGTAGGGAACTGTGTGTGTGTAATGTGTCAATGGTGAAAGATGTCTGTATGCTCCAGGCGTAAGGACTGTTTTGCAGTGTAGCCTTGATAGCGGTTACGTTTGCCAACATGTGTATCTTTCATGATACTGATTTAATAGAATCATAGAATAGAATCATAGAATAGTTAGGGTTGGAAAGTATCTTAAGATCAGCTAGTTCCAACCCCTCTGCCGTAGGCAGGGACACCTCACACTAAACCATGTCACCCAAGGCTCTGTCCAACCTGGCCTTGAACACTGCCAGGGATGAAGC
>WYDI02038106.1:0-37133 GCA_009867235.2 Psittacus erithacus | reverse complement strand
TCCTGTTATCTTTCACATCCCTAGTCAAGTTTAATTCTAACTGGGCCTTAGCTTTCCTAACCTGGTCCCTAGCTTCCCGGACAACATCCCTGTACTTTTCTCAGGCCGCCTGTCCTTGCTTCCACCTTTTATAAGCATCTTTTTTCCCTCGAAGTTTCCTCAGCAGCTCCTTATCCATCCAAGGAGGTCTCCTGGCACTCCTCCTGCACTTCCTTCTGGTTGGGATGCAACACTCCTCAGCTTGCAGCAGGTAATCCTTCAATATCAACCAACAGTCTTGGGCCCCCCTGTCCTCTAGGGCTATATCCCATGAAACCTTACTAAGCAGGTTCCTGAAGAGGCCAGAGTCTGCTCTCTTCAAGTCCAGGGCAGTGGGCTTGCTGCACGCTCTTCTCACTGTCCTGAGGATCTCGAATTCGACCATCTCATGATGGCTGCAACCAAGGGTGCCCTGGAGCATCACATTTCCAACCAGCCCTTCCCTGTTGGTGAGCACGAGGTCAAGCATGGCACCTCTCCTGGTCAGCTCCTCTTTTCTTAGAACTGCTGAAAAATAATGAGCCAAGACCGCTGAGAAAGAGAACTGCTTAGCTTTCTTAAAGACTTTTCCCACAGGAGAGCTCTGGAAAGCAAGTATCGATACTACTGAGAAGGAATAGTCATAGTTCCATGGAATACCTCCCAGAAATAATAGCTATATTCCTTATCCAGCAAGGCCAAATCTTCCCTCTGATCTACATTTTGGATCTGTCACTTTCCTCTTCATCTCTGCTTTCTGTCATTACTAGCCAGGGCCTCATCTCTTGTCTTTAGGGCAACAATGCTCAACTTTGTAAGCAGACTGCTGAGGGCCGTGTAATTATAGGGCCAATTCCCCTACAGATAACATCAGTATCAGGAAAATGTCAAGATTCAAGCTGTCATCACATGGCATACAAGAAGAATAAATTTGGTAAAAAAAAGATTATTCCAGATTCGAATGTGATTCTGTTCAGTCTCTGGCCATCCATCTTTTGTATTTCCCAATACAATCCACAGCAGTGGGCTTCATTACACATACGAAAACTACCAATTCCAAATATTATATTTAAAGATGCCACAGCATTTCTGTTGGAAAAAGTTAGCAAAAATCTCAGCCAATGCTTGCTCTGCATTTTAGTCCATTCCATAGTGATGCAATACAACATAATAAAGCAAACTTAATACAAGACAGTTCTATACACCTACAAATATAAGATTAAGTACATCACATATATGTTTCACAATAATTTTGTCTCTAAATGGATACATTCCATAATTCTACACACACTATACTCTTTTTCCTCTTCTTACTGACCAAAAATAATTATATAAATAGTAGCGTTTAATTATAGCCTCATTAATAAGTTGTAATGAATGAAAAAAATCAAGATCTTATTTGACATGCTGGAAGAGTGAGTTAGTTTCAAGAAGTTTTACTGATACTTAATTTTGCACTAAATACTAAATGAAAGAAACTAAAAACCCAATCATTCTTAATAATTGCCATTTTTCATTTAATTACAAATAGAAGGAGACGCAGTCGATCCTGCTACTTAATTTTTAGGGTTTGAGACCAAGAATATCATCTGGAAAATAATGGCAAAAGCCTCTTTTATGTTCATATGATAAAAAAAATATTTGGGACTGAGGAATTTTATCACACTATATCAAATAAGGTCAGTAAAATGAATCCAGATGACAGAAGATGAAGAAATGACTGAAGCTTTTGAAACACAATGCCATATAAAAGTGTCATGGAAGCTCAGCAAGAATATAAATATCATTGAGGACAGCAACATTTGCTACTTTGCATGACAGAAAAAAATTAGTATTTAGCATATTTAGCTATATATCAAAGCTAATTGCATGCCACCTGGAGAACAGAATGATGTGAGGAAAGGAAAAAAGGAAAGAGTTAAAACCAATCCAAAATTCAAGACTGATTCTGAAAAAAGGTACACAAATGATGATAAGAAGTAGAAGTAGCAATGAGAAATGGATGGGTGTCACACACAGGAAAATTCAATGATAAATTATAAGAGTAGACAGCTGCCATTTATGAAAATACCAGCAATTTTTCCTAGACAAATTGTATTCTGTAAAGTATAACTGCATCCTTATTATTGATGCTTTATTCAACCTCCTCCTAAACATAGCAATTATAAACACCATCACCTGTTGTGACTAGTTTGCTGTCACGCCTCTTCTCTCATCAGTTTCTCTTAAATATTTTTCTTCTTTAAACTTCATAAATTATGTGAGATTCTAAGTGAAGGATGGCAGGTAAATAACTTTAAAGATGCACATTCTTAAATGCAATTTAGGAACCCCCTCTTCCCCTCAAAAAAAAACCTTGTTATTCGGTAAACATTAGTGGCTGCTTAGCCATGGAAGTGCCTGGGCTTTTTAGATCATCTTTTGTTTTTCACTTCCAAGTATCCCAGAGCCCATAATTATGGTTCTAAGTACACCTCAGATTTCCACAACCTTGGTAGGTGGAGTAGCTCTAGGACTAACTTCTATACAAATTCATTCAGTTAGTATTTATTTCTATTAAATCACCAGTGATCATTAATCAAGCTGAACCTGTCAAGAGAGATTCTCTCTCAAGGGAGACTCTGCATTCTCTTGGACATTTATCTATGCAGCAACTGCTACTCTAAAGGTTCAGTTCCCCATTTGACACTTTGGTTTATTTTTGTAAAATGGCAGAGATCAAAATTATAGAGAGAAAGTGAGACTTGAGCCAAGACCGCCATTAATCATATTTTTTTTTTATTGGACAGCTGCAGAATTAGCACATTTCTGTTTTTCAAAAATAAGGTAATAAATCCTGCTCGTCTTTCTGAAATAAAGTTTGTGGTAGCTAGTCTGACTAGAGGAAGAGGTTTTCCTTCACCTCTGAATACATATTTAACCTGGATTTTTATCTTCATTTTGTTTTGGTTAGCTTTGGATGTGGGAATGAAAACTTCAGTAGCTGGTGTGTTGGCTGCTTTGGATTCCACTATGTTTCACTTGGTCTTTCATAGGCCATATGGGAACCACTTTGTTCCACACTGTATTCCTAATATTCAGGCACAATTCCAAATCTTAAGCTTCTGATCTTAACTTCTTGGTGTCAGAACAGTAGCTTATCATGTTTGATCAGGACAAATGATTGTCAGTATACATGCATATACACTTTATATACAAAGAATCCTGGAAAGTCCTCACTATCAGTGACCAATGAGGCTACATATAATAATCTGCATTTTTAAATTATTTATTTTATTTTTACACATGGGTGATGGCATCTATTATCCTTTGTTAGTTCGCTTACAAGCCAAACTTATGACTGTGGCAAAGTAAAATTTAAGGATAGTGGATAGGCTTACACTGGCTCTAGAACCACTGAAAAGCCTGGCAAAATTGCATTTACTGCAATGAGAGCTAATCTTTCCCCCTGGAGCAGACTGGTGTGAATGAAATCCATTAAGCAACTGGCAAGAACTAAACTGTAGAGATTAATATTCCATGCCCACAATGCTGGCATCTAGTCAAGCTGAAAGTTTCAATAATTTATGCTTGGCAAATGTACATTTCTTCCTTTGAAACACTGGACATTTTTGATGAAAGCCAGAAATATTTCTTAGAATGGAAAAAGTGAAACAATCAAGCTGAAACAGAAACAGGGTACCAAGCAACAAAAGATGCAAAGCATCACTCACAGATGGGAGTAACAGGGGAGGTTATCCTGAAAGTTTTTATCCTGCTGTAATATGACATGATAAACTGAGAGGGAGTAGCTTCTACTTTCCTGCAAGTTTTAGGGTTTTTTGAAAAATGCAGCCAAGCTTATTCACTAACAGACAGAATTCAGAGGCTTGATTCAAGATAATTCAAGAGACTGCTAGCAGTAACATCTGAGAAGATTGGGTTGGATGGCGTAGTTAAGTGCGAAAACAGGAAACTAGAAGCTTAAAACAGGTGATGCCTTTTGGAACAGACGCCCTGATTTGGTTAGACTTGCAGTAGATCTTGAGCAATTTAGACACTCAATGTCTATGAGTGTCTATGAGACAATAGAGTTGCATTCAGAAAACATAGATGATAGCTTAACTGTTTGAAAAGTACATGTACCAACTGGATACTTACAAGCTCCAAGATATATATACGCAAGTACCTATTTAGATATTTCTTGTGTAGCTAGGTGATCCTTGTGGAGGCGTCCATTCTGTTTCATCTGCGATCAATTTGAGGGCTTACCTAAAAGCTTCTATCAGTTGTGCTTTTCTACCGTGGTGCTCTGACATGGATTGTAAACTGCAGTGTTAACAGGATCTGTTGATATCCACATGGCTATTCTATTTTGTTACAGTGAAAACATGGTGTTCTTTGTTTTTGCAGGGACTGGTTATAAAGGTGGCTTAATTTGCTATTTAAAAGTTCTAGGAGTAATTGCTTTGCTGATATATATAAGGAACTTCAGTTCACTGAAAACTCACCTCTTCCCACATCTTACTTTGGTGAGATTTTTAAGTTGAGGTGTTGGACATTTATGCTTTAATGAACAAGGGAGGATGAGATATTGAAAAGATTCTTAGCAATGTACCAACACATTAGCTATACAATTTATGCAGCAAAAAGGTAAATGAAACATGCAGAGAATATAGACAAGGACAGCCCTTAAGAACTCTTTGATGAGAGAATGATGAATGAAAAGGTAGTCAAAGGATAAGTAGAGAGACAGAAGGACGATGTGATGAACAAAATAAAAAAGAAAAAAACCTATAAAACTTATCTGAATTCTAAATCACATTAGTAGAAAATTGTAAAAGGAAACAGGTCTCTGCCCATATTCTTTTAGATTACATTGCTGAACATCAATCAACAGCTCTAATGGAAAAGGATTTTCATAATCATTTAAGGCTCCTGAAACAGCAAGGTCCTAAAAGGAGACTTTTCAATATGTCTCTTAAATATCATAATATTTATTTAATCAAAGATATCGTATTGTCTTTATTCTCTTCCTAGAGTCCCAGGCATTGTTTTTTCTCAGAATGCCATTTCATTTACTCCTTTTGAGGATCAGAGAACTTAGAATTTAAATGTTACATAAAGCAGCACAGTCCTTTCCACTGCCAGGAAGGATTACTCCATGCAATATAAATGTGCCCTGAGACACATACTTGCAAAGACAGGACTTCTTAGCCAAAGAAAAAAAACTTCTAAGACCAGGACAAATGCGCCTTCAGTAGAACTGGAGAAGCAGGAATTGCACATGGTTTTGTACACCGTCACACCATATGCATTCTTCAAAAATTACTTTTATCTATCAGAAAAAGAATATCTCTGAATTTTTATTTCCTGCATTATCCAGAGATGCAATAGAAAACAGGAGGCACAGTGAATATGAAACATTTTTCTGACATTTCCTGATTTTACCTGCAAAGAATAGGGCCTCAGGTTTCTTAAGACCACATGATGCAGTACCCAAGAACAGATGCTGAAATACTATTATCATTACTGTTTACTTTCCTGTTGAAAGGCAGAGTTTGCTGCTGTTACTGGCATTGGCAGAATATATGTATTTTGAATTTTGTATGCTGCTGCTTTTTAAAATGGTTCTCATAGCCAGATTGTACCACCTCACTTGTCACAGAGAGCTGAAATATTTCACCTTGTGGACTGAAAATTCCAACCACCCAAACAAAACTTCTTAGTTTAAGAATGCATTCATCGTATATTATGTTTTTTCATATATCCACATACATATGAATTTCTCTTTCAAGAACAGAAACTGATTAAATAACTATTTTCTATTTTAAAACAGTAAGACGGAGAAATTCAAATTTTCTAAATTCAGAATTTCTAATTTCTAAATTTTCCCAAAGAAAAATAGAAGACAGGATCCCTTCTGACTGACAGCTTTGTGATTTTTGAGCTGTCGAACATGTGCTACTCTGGCTCATGTGTAAATGCTGACATATAGAGCATTTCTATGTATAAATGTTGTATATGTGAGCCTGTCTGACAAAACCTGCTCAAAAATGCTCAGGTGTTCCCAGAAATGGCAAGAATGTGCTCTGACTCTGTAAACAGTTACCCCAGAATCTGTGCACTACAAAATAGAACATGCCTATTATTTCCAGGGTTATACTTAAGGTCTTTGTGTGCTGGAGAGAAAACAACTGTTTTTGCTGGAGAGAAAACAACTGTTTTACAGCAATTTCAGTCAATGTCAGGTAACAGTGTGTGTCTGTACCAATATTTGAAGATTTCTTTTTCTATAGCCCTGGAACATAATTAAGTAATAAAAACAACTAAAGTCGTTCATGCACCTGAAGAAATTAGTCTTTTAACTTTTTACAAAATTATTGAGATGCAGCTGATAGAATCAAAATCTCTCTACCCCCAAAAAAGATTACAGTTACGAAAAGCCATTCACCATTTGGGAAATATTTTATCTTCATGCATAAACATCCATGGGACATGAAGTCTGGTCATCTGCCACAGTAAATGCATTCAAACATTTTATAATGACAGAGAGCAAATTAAAAGACTTTATTTTATAGGAAAAGGTGTGTATGATAACTGAGAGTCACACCAATCAAAACGAACCGAAAATTAAGATTTAAAGTAAGCCACAGCAGCTTTTATTATGCAGTACACTATATCACTTTTTGAGGGATATCATGACAATGTTTCACTCGTAGTTCTACTGCCAAGTTTTAATTATCTGCCTTCTTGATCAAAGCTGGCAAAGAGGATTCTAAACTTAATTTAGCACTTTAAGCCACTGAGTTCAACATATTGGCCAACTTATTAGCAAAACTTCTGTCCTATAAGTGACATACAGTGTATGTGCATTTAAATCTAGCATGAAATAAACAAAGTATCATGATGTGCCAGATTTAAAGCTTTAAATTCCCTTCTTTAACATAGATATTAACAAAGTGCAAGCAAACATTCAACAACAAAATCACAGTTTTAAGGAACTGCATCAAGATCTTTCTAAAAAAAAGGAAAAGTCTATTAGCAATTAGTTTATAATTGCATGTCTTCATGTCATCTTAATTAGTAGCAGATAATTTTTGGTTCGGCCTATTAGTTACTCAGCATGATTGGTTTTGGTTTACACTACTTCAAGATAATGCAATCTTTCAGACCGGTTATAATTTAGTTCTTTAATTACCGTGCATTGCCCTCACCCTAAAGAGAACTAATCATCATACTATAGTTGTGTTACACTAAAGTACACATTGAAGTGTGCTGTGGTTTTTATGATACTTTGTTGAATATCTAAATAGTATTACATGTTGTGAGTCCAAGACATTATTATCTCTAAAACTTTTACTTCTTTTGGTTTGTTCACATGCTACATACAGTAGAACAGTTAGGTTGTCTTTAAAAAAATGTACGTACGGGAAACCATGGATAAGTAAAGAATTCTCTAAAACCTGAAAAGTTTCTTGAGAGAATTTAGTTAAGTGAGTGTGATTTCATACTTAAGTTTTACATGATACAAGTAGAGCAAAGGTGATACTAGATGAGCATAGATAAGAGTTTTGGTTGACCAAATTTTTTGTTTTAATAAAATTAACCTGACAGATTACCATGACTTTCTCACAAAAAAACACCCTTCCTACATGTTTGTGTACTTGAACTGGCGCTTCACCAAATACTGTTTACTAGAAAATTTTGGTTTAGCAGTGAGTGTCACTCCTGTATTGTATTATACAAAGCGAGCAACCAAGCCCATGACAGCACCAAAGCAGTTCAAAACAGAAAAATACCCAAACCCAACCATTAAACCGCAAATATTCATCCAGGGAATACAAGTACAGCAGAAAAGGATGCTGCGAATATGAGATATAGTGTACAGTAAGCAGAACAATTTTGTGCAGCCTCAGAAAGGTGAATACTACATGCAACTATATCCTTCTGAGCAAGTACAGGAAAGGAAAGGTATAGTTTCAGAAGGGATGAAAATTACCTCTGCCTCCCGCCTCTTGCAGAAGCCATCACTGCAGCATGTAAGACAGCTCTCACATAAAATTCTGATGAGTTGGACCAAAAGTAGGCGACATGAGTAGAGGAACCAGTTTGGCTACTTCAGGTGTCCCTTTGACATCATTCGAGCTGCAAAAGATAATGCAGGTGGAAACAAGTTATAAGGCTTCTCTGTGCAGCAAATATTACAGAGAAAGTGTTGAAAGATGCACTTACAAGGGAATCATAAAGGACTATGGTTCCCACAGGCCTGAACAAGGGCTAGCAGAGTTAGCAGAAGCAAATCTGTATTTTGATGATGCTGACACAGGTGAATACTTTGCTATTTCTGTCCTCCTTTGCCTTCTTTCTAAAACCCAGGTCAAAGAAGGAACAGGAAATTCCTAGAATTCAATCTAATCATATCAAAACAAAACAATAAATTCTTGATGCAGTGATATGGATAAATTCCTAAGTATTTAACTTTAGGAACTGAAGACTGTAGTGTTTACTTTCCTCTATATTCTTTTTCTCTGCAGGAGCAAAGTAATGCCCAAGGAGAACACCCTTGGTTACCACTATGTACCATAATGCCAGTAGTTAGGTGTTATTTAGCCCACTGTAAACAATATTATAAGATTAAAGATTGGATCTTACTTATTAAAAACAGCATTTAAACTCCCTATACACTTTACTGATAAGATCTCTACTGGAGAACAGTGCATATTACATCTAAGCATAGAAATTAGAAAGGGTTTAGAACAAAGCACTGCAGAATTACCTGTGGAAACAGAAACTGAAGCAAGGTCAGCATTCTAATGTACAGGAAGAAAAGCAACCATATACACTCCAATGATGATATACACTCCTAAATATATGTGCAAAGAATGTTACATAGCAATGAGAGTTCAATTAGAACAAAATGTTCGTGTAGACAGACTTACTGGTAACACTGAACAATTTAGTAAAATTGTACCAATGAAATTCAGTATTAACCAAACAATTAGTGTAACCACAGAGACCTGTGAAAATTCTCTTCATGAATGGCACTGAAGAGTAATCATGGCATTTATCAAAAAAGGGAAAAGATATGAAATCTGTCATGCTGGTTAAAAAGGAGGAAAATTAGCTGCTAGACATTCTCTAAAATTCCCTATTACATGCTACTCCAAACTCCACTGCTAAGGATTTCACATTTGAAACTCTTAACCCTTACAAACAGCAATAGCAACGATTTAGCTCCAAGTGTGCTTTTCATCATAGCCCTTTATAAAGGCCGCTGAGTAACATGATCCTGTTGTTATAAATTTGAAAACTAATAAACAAATTAGGTGACTTGCCCAAGGTCATGCAGCACTTAGATGACAAAGACAGAGACAGGGATACAGATAGCACTCTTTTTTTCCAGCTCTCCTCACCCAACAGGAATTTCAGACTCTATTTCAGATTAGGTTGAGTTATGACAAACCCATACTGACACGCCACAAATAAACAGTTTTATTGCTCAGTGCATATGTCTGTTGGATCCCACAAGTCTAACTCTTTAATGACAGAGTTAATGCTGGTTTCACACATCTAGTGGCACCTTATGCAATGTAGCAGGAATGCCAGCTTTTTTCTGCACACACCATATAGTTTCCTGAAAGCATGTGACAACCAAAAGTAACCTTCTCTTCTATATTAATACCTTTGAAGTAATTACTAGGATTTTATTATGAGATAGTCTGCTGTGTCATTCAAAGAGCATGTTTTTTTCTAGAACAACTAACAATGACTTAGGCTTTCAGATTATCCAAGTCACCAGCAACTCCATTCAGTATGTAGTGAATTTATGTTCTAGGAGATAAAATACTATGAGCAAATGGATAAGGGTCAGAAAACTATTTTAAAAGCAGTTTCCATTGTGGCCGGCAGAAAAGGAAGATGCAAGAAGACAATGCTGACTTTCTTTTAGCTAAGTGACTTTAAGTCTTTTTAGGACAAGCAGGTTTCACTGACAGCTGATGAAAGTGTTCACAACTGCTTGTTTCAAGCCATTAGAAAGCATTGCTCTGTGCTTTCAATTTCACTCCTTGTTCCCCTGAGCTCCAGAGACACAGACAAGAATTACTATGCAATTACAAATTCAGGTGTGGAGCAGGCAACACACCAAGATCTTTGTGTACTTGATACAATAGAAACAAGACTCTGAGGTTGCCTCCTCCCCAAGCAGTGCACAAACTAAGCATGAGATAAGAAAAAAGAAATTAGGAGAAGTGTTTCCAGAAGAGCTAAGTAAAATCAAAGTCCTCAAATTATGTCTCCCATATTAAAATCATGTAAGGCATTTTCTGCATTTCCCTGACTACAGCTGGGATCTCCGGCAGTGTCTCTTTCTGATGCCATGTTATGAGACTTGAGACATCCAGCAAGAAAAATCTTGACATCCATGGTGCCCCACAGCTCCTGCCTTTTGTAACAAGACTTGGCTTGGAATGAAGTTGCTGCAACAAAAGTCTTCTTTCCTACAGGGCACTCATTGCTCCTTACAGCACTGGCTTCCATGTAATGCGCTGAATGTAATTCATTCATCCTTTTTTCCCCACTTTTGTGGTCTGGGCTGAGCAAGGTGCATCTACCTTGATGCAGTGTATAGAAATAGTAAAGTTATCTATGAGCTAAGAATTGTGTTTGTCCTACAGACGGACAGTTATACTTCTAAAGTATTTGGGATTTCTGGAACTGAAAAGCACCAACCGTGTCAAGTCTTATAGTCCTCATCCAGCTATAACTGCCATTACTGACAGCTTTGAGAAGAGCCTTTTCTAAATAAAAAGAACAGATTTTTTTATATATAAAAAATGCACTTCATTTTCAATTATTTTTTAGTTCAACAGGAACTTGCTAAAAACCCCTAATAACTGGAGAAAGGAAAAAAAAAAGAGAAATCTGTTCAGAGTCTAAGAGAAACTAGCAGTATTACAAGGTTAAACAACAACTATCTGCTTTTATAAACTGAATTAAGTTATACATTTTGGAAATTGATCTCACTTATTAAAAACTCAATCAAATTCAAGTGCCACAACACTTATGGTAAGCATAGGGTGGAGACTGTCCCAGTTGTCTATAGAACTCTCAAAATAAGTATTTAGGTTGGAATGTAATAATACAATAGATTTAAAAAGCAAACAATAAAGACAATATATTTCACCATCAGCTTAATCTTTCAGTACATGAAAAAATAAGGGGGCCACATAAACAATGATTCTGTAATTGAAAATCTTCTTCAAATATTTGTTTCTACATGGAATGGGATCATATTTTTTCCACCAACTAAATTACCTATAACTACTGCCTTACTTAGAAATTGTATGCAAGATCTCACACTGTTTGAATCACAAAACAGCGATTAAATCAAAGACAATCACGCTACTATCTTCTCCACAGACGAAAACATGCCCACCCTCCATAAGAATAATTCTCTATCCAGGATTAATAATCCTAACATTTATAACAGTAGAAAGAAATTTATTGAAATATTGGACCCAAATTAATTTATACCTATTGCACTAAAACCTTTAACCATCAGTGGGTGGAACATGACCCAGCTAACAGATAAACCAAAACCACAGTAGAATATCCAAGATCTTATTTCTCTTTGTTATGAAGTAATGAACAAAGATTAATGCTAAAGCAAACGGACAATGAGGAAAGAGAGAATGAGATCCTGATCAATAATAACTGAATAGCTGACATTCTGCCAGCAGTCTCCCTTCAGTGGTCTTCAGCTCAACAGCTTCCTCCAGTTTCTACTGAAAAAGTAATTGTACATTGAAGGCTACAAACAGAACAAACATTTTTAAGGCATCGTATAAGTTTTGACTTGGGTTCTAAACAAAACATGAACAACAAATACAAAGCCATACAAAAAACCTGCCGGCTTTAATGTTTCATTACAAACTGGGAACCCAGCCCGCATTCACTGAAAGGTTCACATATTTTTGTATGAACTTGGGCCAAGCTACTTTATTGTTTCACATCAAAAATGATGAGAATTTGTGGGTTTTGCATGGTTTCAGTGTGAAATTGGGTGAAACCAGTATTTTGCTTGGAGCTCTGGGATCCAGCTGAACCCAAACACAAATCAAAATTCAGTTAACATAAAGGCAAATCAATTAGTTTTTTGGGGTTTTTTTAATGTATAAACCCAGCAAATTTTGCACAGCTATGAATGGCACCTCTTTGTCAGATCATTCAACACTAGTCAAATATCAAGGAGAAGGATTAGAAGTCTTGTCTTTGAAAAACCTGCACTCATTAAGCTCTGAAACAGTTCAGCTGAAACTGGTGCAAGCGTATTTGGTGAGCAACACTGCTCTCATTAACTTCACTTAAATTGCTTGGAAAAGAACTTAAGCTGAATTATGTAAGAGCGTTTTTACATCTAACTAGGAGTATTTGATTCAAATAAAGTTAGCTAAATTAATATAACTTCTTCTTACAGACAAGACATGAATACAACGGAACAGTAAAACTAGAACATGATTAAGAGGAAGGGACAGACTTTGATTCTCTAGTGCTCAGTACCTTGCAGGGACACTTATTATTCCATTTATACAGGGAGAGGGATACCAGTTTACAAGATTAAAATCAGATTTAATCCAAGTAATTAAAAAAAATCCAAACCAGCATTACTACTGAGACTGCAGAATAACAACAGCTCTCAGACAGTGTTGACATGTGAAATACATGCTATAGAGTTACGTAACTCTAGAGTTAAGATAATTGTGGTATAAGGGGAACAGAGATGGCACGATTTAGGTTAATTACTAACATATGAAGGAAGTGGACCTATTAGAATGAGTTCAGAGAAGGGCCACAAAGATGATCCAAGGGCTGGAGCACCTCTCCTGTGAAGAAAGGCTAAGAGAGTTGGACTTGCTCAGCCTGGAGAAGAGAAGGCTCTGGGGAGACATTAGAGCAGCCTCCCAGTACCTAAAAGGGGCCTACAAGATATCTGAAAAGAGGCTTTTTACAAGTACATGTAATGATAGGACAAGGGGGATTGGCTTTAAATTGGAAGAGGGTAGATTTAGATTAGATACTATGAAGAAATTCTTCACTATGATGGTGATGAGACACTGGAATAGGTTGACCAGAGATGTTGTGGATACCCAATCCCTGACAATGTTCAAGGCCAGTTGGACGGGGCTTTGAGCAACCTGGTCTAATGGAAGTTGTCCCTGCCTGTGGCAGGGAGATTGGAACTAGATGATCTTTGAGATTCCTTCCAAACTCAAACCACTCTATGATTCTAACTTCAGTTTTTAGCTCTATGAGATATCTTCTGGGTTAACTGAAGTTAAATTTAGGCTGTTAATCCATTTGAAAACCAAACTCCTAACCCACTTTAAAAATTAAAAGCATTTATTGCCTCACATTTGTCAATCTGTATTAAGAAGTCTACTATGATCTGGTTGCTCTTCACACCCATATCTTAGAGGTCAAGTATGGGATAAGGAGAGAACAGGATGAAGCATATCTAGATAAATTAGACATCTTCAGAGGGACTGGGCACGATAGGCTTCTTTTTAAATTACTTTATCAAACTGCCAATGAAACCTCAGAGCCATTACTCTTTGAAAGTCATAGCAAACAGAAAAAGCAATTTTGGAAAAGGACATAGAAATGTAAGCCAATTAAGTTCACTATTCAGAAAAACACTAGGATAGATTAAAGAAACTATTGATAAACTATAAACTGGTGAAAGGTAACAGTCAGAACAGATCCACCAATAATAAATCTTACGCCTCTACTCTAATTTTCCTCTAAAATTAGTCAACAAGGATGGAGAAGCTGCCAAAAGTGTTAAATTTTAACCTTTTTCAATATTTATTTTGAAAATGTTTCTCATTGCATTCTCTCTATATATACACTCACTGCAGCTCACAGGAAAAAAAAATGGTTTAGATTAAACTTCTGTACAGACTTTGTATAGCTGTCAAAAAAACAGAACTCAGATAAGGGTTATCATGGATGTTTTCCCAAATGGAAGGATGCACACACCTGCTGCTATTCAGCAGGTGTTTCCTAGATACTATAAAAAAAGAAAATGCTTGACAGTGACACTGACAGGAATTAAAAGTGAAATTAAATTTAAAATCATGTTGATAAAGTAGAAAAATCAAAACTCACTAAAGCCAAGTGAAAATTACATTAAGCAGAAATAAACTGCACAATGAATGGAGCTATCTGGGTAGGTGGTACTTCCATAAGAAATGGGATAAGCTTATAATTTGTTACAAAACCTGAACAAAACAACTATATTGTGCCATTGGAATAAGCATAAACATAATATCTGTATCCAAAAACAGTAGTATAGGCTGCAAGACTTGTGAGGCAATCAAACCTTCTCACTCTATGGAGAATGAGTAAAGATCCAGTTGGAAAATTAGTGCTTAATTGGAAAGACATATGAGTAAAGATTAAGTAGGTTGGAACTGTTTGAATGGACTTTCTGTGGAGACTGTAGGATTTCTGTCACTGAAGGTCCTTGCATATGAGACAAATTATTTCCCTTTAAGAATTACATAGAGAGCACTACTCACTGTTGTATTGGAACAGGTTAGACAAGAACTTCAGCCTGCCATCTAGAGTGAAGAATGCATCTAGAATGAAGAATTTTTCATGGTAGCGAAGATTACACTACCTCCTTCTCAATCTATCTCCTCACCTGAAACACAGCATGAGACTTCGTCCAGCCAATACTCAGCCAGTCCTGAGTGATGTAAATAGACACTGAAATAATGCTTTTAACTGGAAACTTCTACAATTAGATATAATGATAGCTGCCTTAGAACTAGAATTATATTAATTTATGGATTCATTTTCTCATCTTTGATCCATTACATAGCACAATATTACTAATTTCCCAAGACCTGTAAGGTTATGTATTTAGTACTACTAACTAGTAATTAACTACAATCACCAGTGTGCATCATGACAATGGGATTACTCCAATTTTCAAGTTAATTAATCAAAATATTGTTGTGTCTTTATTTAAGCTGATTGTAGATGAGTTTCCAAGAGAGGAAAAACTATTACTCCACTTGCCTGGAAAGGACAGGGAGATTGAAAAATGGGGATAAGACAAAAGGGAATAAAAAATATCCTTAATATTAACTATATTGTTTATACCTGACAAAGAAAACAGGAAGTAGTACAAGACTGATGGCATACCAAGAAATTACTTTACACTGGGGTTAAATTAATGGCCTTTCTTGAACAATTTGACCTAGCAGACATTCCTGAACAGTCAATGCAGGATCAAGCAAAGAAACACTTAAAGAACCAAAGGAGTGAGATGTCTCTCCACTAATGGTATCTATGACTTAATAGCATGGTGCCTGCTAGTGCTGCTGTGCACAACAAATTTGGATGTTCAAGAGTTTACTAGCAAGCTTTGCAAAATATGATAACTGTTAATTGAAATAGTAACTGTTAAAAAAATACAGTTTTATAAACTATAGAAAATAGTAGATTTAATGGTGATAGGTGCACAGCTTCAGCGCAAATACTATATCTTGCTCTTTTAGGGAGCTTAAGGAGTGACTTATACTATAAGGTTGGACACTATTAAAATATATGGGTGGATGCCCGATTGTGCCACCTTTAAAAAAGGCTGTTATACCATAAAAGACTTAAGTGGAAGTTGTACCAAAGACTGTACTTCAGCCAGTCATAAATCTTTGACTTTTGCAGTGTGTCTCCTAGTAACAGTCCCTCATTTTACCAACATTTTTCACTATTTTTAGGGGTAGGCATTACCAGCTGAAATAAAAATACTAAAAAAAGACAACAAAAAGAGAACTGGCTTATGAAACCACCCAAGATAATATCGTCAACAACATTCTATTCTTTCATACCAAGAGAAGCATGAAAAGTACTTCTTAGTTCTTTCACTTTTTGAGCCTGGTACAAGAATACAGTTTTCCTTTCCTATCAGCAGTTGTTAAAATGAGAAGCACATATTCATCACTGCCGCATGCATTAGAATTAAAGGATCAGTTAGAAAGTGAGCTATTAAGGTAAATTTCTACTGTATATGAAGCCAGCTTTCACTAACTTATCAAGGTACATGCAATTCCTGTGTTTGCAATTACTCAGGAACACAGGACTAATTCAGTGTTATCATAAGTACTCAAAACCACAACAATTAACCCTTTTTCTACTAAACAACAGATCATCAAACAGTAGCAACACTGCTGACTGGTCAAAGCCTTCTTTCATGCTAGGATCCATTTTGAAAACAAAAAAACCATTAACTCTGAGACAGGTGTGTAAATATATGCATGCAGATAAACTTTTCTAAATTGCTTATTTCTGAAATGCAGCTGTTATTCTTTTACATTATCTAAAATTTTCCCTTTAGTAATTGCATAAAACATTTAATTATTTCTGTACTTTCTAAAGGCAATTACAAAATGCAGTGGAAAAAAAATTATACAGCATGATTGGGTAGCAGGCCTTTCACTGCATGCTTAAACATGAGTGTGTTACAGATATTAGATAAAACAGTAAAACTTATCTTACTTCTCCTTGGTAAGCTTATGTGGAACATAAAGACTCTCAAATACTTTTTAAAAAGAACAAAGAATAAACTCTGTCCACCCTCTCACCTCCCAATAAAGAGTTTACTAAGGTGCCAAAGTATATATATACACAAGTATCTACATCATCATATGCATGTCTGGGCTTAGCGCTTATCTCCTGGTAAAGTGTGTGAAATGATTTTAACTTTATGAAAGTATTTGTGCTTCTGACATACAGTCACTACAAAAAAAAAGTGAACTATAACGCATTTCTACAATGTACTGTGCTTCTGTCCTACACGGCTGTCTGGAGAGATACTTAACAGCACTTTGCTAGCTTACCACAAACAAGAGATGACAAGTAAAATTAAACTTCTAATTTTCCCTATAGGGAGCTTTAGCCTTCTATTTCAGAATCTCATTTTCAGCTTTCCACACAATTCATCTTAACAGATATTATTATTATATGTGTGCATATTGGTTTGCGCTGAGACTTATCTGTGTTGACATTAGTCAAAAAGGATACGAAAAGTCAAAATGAAGTAAACTCTATCCAGGCAGGCCAAATCTATCCCAAATAATATAATAAAAATATATGACCATTGATTCTAATGTGAAATAACTAGTACTTAAAAATAGCTACAGGAATATGTTTGCCATTTCGCCTCTGTAATCCTTGCAAAACTGATGTTTGTGACCATCCTTTAGACATAGTGCTATTACGTCAGAAAAAAAAAAAAAGAATTCATAAGGGTTATCTAAGTTTCTTGTACAAGTCTCTAATAGAGTACAAAACCCCCAACATTTACTCTTTTAATCGGGATGTCATAAAGCATGTATTCTCTGTACCTCCCACTTAATTTCTGGAAACCTTGTGATTGTTGAAGTTGTGCTGATCTCAGATCTGGAGGAAAAAAGCACTTCCCGTAAACCACCAGTGACAGGACTGGGCCCAAACAGACATTAATTAACTAAAGCAATTAAGACTTGCAAATTTGTAGGCATAAACATTTTGTAAAGATAAAGCTAATCTCATCCTGATGCCTCCAATTAGAAACAACAAGAACTCAACAAATAAAAAAAGCAAAGATCTGCATCACTTTTTGCTTCCTGGTTTTCTACTACCCAATTAGCTAGTATTTCCATGGAGTTGCTACCTTTTTCAGGATTTACAGATGATACTCACAGAATCAGCATCAAGATCCAGTTTATGTTTGCATAACACACAGTGTTATATAATAGTAAAACAATATTCAGATCCTGAAAATAGGATGGAGGTATTTGAAGTTGCTCACAAAACTATCACATGATCTAATCCACCTTCCTGAATGCCTTTGCATGAGCAGCCTTGAAATTCTCTGAAAGAGCTAACACTCATGTTGCCAAGACAGATCTGACTGACAGAGTCACATCTTGGTCATCTAAGTGGCTTTTGACAAGTTCCCTTTAATGATATACTTCAAGGAATCTAAGTATCCATGAAATAACAGAGAAGGTCTGTGCACTGACAATTACTTGGCTAAAACTCAGGGAACAGAGGCTGCGAATAAATAGTCATAATGGATAAAAGAGGAAAAACTGGGGGGGGGGGTGGAGGGGGGGCAAGGCAGAAACTAAATAGCAAAGTGCCAAAGTTACCAAGAATATGAAGTTATTTTGAGTAGAAAACTGGAAAATTGCAGTAAAGCCTTATATGATGCAGTGACTGAACAGCTAAATTCAGTGCTGGTAACTGCATACTGGATACACATAATGTAAAACTGTCCTAAACTCACATACAAAATAATGGGATCTAAGCTGAACATTGCTCCTAAGGAAATTAAATATTAAAGTTGCAACTGACTGTTCTCTGAAAACTTAAGCTTATTGTTCAATAGCAATTACAAAAGCAAGCTGAGGATATCAGCTAGGAATAGAGAAATAAAATGTGGCTACCATTATACAATCCAATGTTTGCCCAAGCTCAAATATGCTGCACAAGTCTAGGCTACATGTCTTGTGAAAAAAAAGGAGAAAATTATACAGAATTGGAAAAGGGCAATTAAATACGGAGCTGCTTTAATGACTAAGGAGGCCTAGATCAGGAAACACATGACTAAGGTCTACAAAATCATGAATAACATGCAGACAGTGGATTGGATCTGATTTTTCACTACCTTTTCAAATATGAGACTAAAATGCATCAAACAAAACATCTGGTGCAAGATTCAGAGCTGACAAAAAATGCATGCAGTTAAACTGAAGTTTTCTGTATTATATAGTGTAGGTGTGAAGGAGAGACCAGCTTTAGATCATTGACTTTAGTAGCAGTTCATTTGCCAAGCACTTCTGTGTAGCATGATGTGCCTTTTATCCCCATCTGTTTCGCTCCCAATTTGGACGGCATCCTTCCTCTACAAATGCTAGCAAATGTCTGCACCCTGGATATCAGTCACAAGCGCTTTTCTGTATATCAGTTGTATCATGTTCTCATAGAACATTTCCATGGCACTTTGCCTATGAACAGTCTGGCCCATAGGATTTTGCTTACAGGAACATCCATATTCCAATGAACATGGATATGATAAAAATCATATTCCATCTGCTTTCTCACCAAAACTAAAACTAAATGAAAAAAGGCAGGGGGAAATGAGCACGTGGCTTATTGACCACCCCGTGCTGCCTTCCATGCATTGAAAGGAGACAAAAAACTCTCATCTCTTCCCTTTTCCAATGGGAAGAACAATAGTGCAACTGCCTCCACAAAACGTAGATACTAAGCCCCTTTACTGGGACACGACCAGGATATCCCTGCAGAAGCAGAAATTTAGCCTGCCCTTGAACTTCTCCCTAGACAAAGTCCAGCACATTTCAAAAAGAAAGAGCTCACAGAGCCAGCCTAAATGCAGTGGCTCCTCATAGAACTGAATAGCTTCTACAACTGCCATTTCTACACAACAGAAACTGAAAAAAGAGGGGAAAAAAAAAGTTTGTTTCTTTGTCCACTAAAGTATATAATCAATACAAGCAGATAAGGATTGTTTCTTGTCCAGTGAGTTTCTCCCCTTTGCTTTCTCCTCTGGTCAGTTCTAAACATTTTTGTATTTTGGTTTGGCTTTGGTTAAGTAACCAAAACCTGTAAGAATTTTCATGCAAAACCCCACAGACTTCACAATGCACATTCACACAATGTGCCTCGCTGTCACAGCAAATAAACTGAGAAATGAGGGGGAAACAATGATGGTGTGCTCTTTGATCTCTATAGTACACTTACTCCATCAGGGGACTTTTCAAATCCACACCTACAGACAGTCAGGGAGTAGATCAGGACCCTCTCTCATAGGACTAAACCACGAGCAGATGCAAGTGTTTATAGCCTCATAACCATGTTATGATGATGAAACACATTAGAGATATATAATGCTTCTTTCACATCCAGGAAATCTGAAAGTCCTGTGTAATTGCTTCTGAGTTTCTCCTTTTAAACACAGTTGTGAAAGAACTTGGTTATACCACATATTTGCTATTAGTGTTTTGGTATCATGAATTGTCTCAAATACTAGCATCCTGAAATAAAAGTGCAAGCAAACTGCTAATGATGTGGGTCCTTTGTTTTTTAAATAATATATCTGGACTGCAGCAAGATTCCCACTTTCTTTTTCGCCCTGTTCCCTACTGTATCATTTCAAGCAATTATCCAGAATCAGAGACTGCACCATCTGGAACACAGTTTGCCTAATCGGTGCTCCCTTGCCTGTGGCATTCATGTATCATGTGTTTTAAGGTAAGTGTTCACAACTGAATTTTATGTGCTTAGCACCTAGAAGGACCTAGAAGGATTGCTTTACACTTGTATCATTTAAGTTTGTAAGGATATTGGAATGAAGGTGTGCCTGATTAATTATAAATTTTTATACAACCCAGTTTAGTATTAGTGTACCAAATACTGTAAAGAAATGCATGTCCAAAAGGTTCCTCCTTCTTGCTTTTTCTGTGTTTAAATCTAATGGTAGTTTTCTAAAACAAGCAGATAGGAGGTAGAATTAAGAGATTTACTGTAGTTTTTGATTTGCTCATTTGGATCAAAGAAGTTCCCACAATGCTGTAGATCTATATCTACCAGATTTAAATAGCTAGATTTATTTCTAGTATGCATGTATTCATAAACCAGATAAACCTGTATTTATGGGCTCTAGTTATTGGTATTATTAGTGCACCTAAATATTTTAAGCCTCAGTACCTAGGGCACTGGAATGAACTTATCCTAGCCAAGCTAGTCCCTCCTGAAGACTGCAGGTCTGGATTTTGAGGACAAGGGACACACTTTCTTCTATGTTTCAGTTTGATGCATAACAAAATCTACAGGAGGAAAAGAAAAAAAAAAAGGGGGATCCTTTGCAGAGAATTCAAAGCACCAACCTTGGTTCTATTGTATAAAATGTTGGACATTTATATTCCTTAAGCTCATGTTACCAAAATAAAGTAACACAACATTATTAGATATATAATTCTGGTCTTTAGAGTCAGTTGGAAAATTTGGCGGTATGCTTTTACTGGTGTTTTCGATTTCAATATTTTACAAAGACAGCCTGATTCTGATGAGGTTCCTCAGAAAAAAAAAAGTCAGAAGAATCCTGCCTTGCTTCTTTTAGCTTGCTTGCTGGGCTCCTCAGCAGCTGCATTCCTGCAGTCCGCAGCTTTGTGTCAAAGACTGTCACAGGGTCAGGCTTCCAGTATTCACC
Organism: Psittacus erithacus; assembly: GCA_009867235.2. Classification (NCBI taxonomy): domain Eukaryota; kingdom Metazoa; phylum Chordata; class Aves; order Psittaciformes; family Psittacidae; genus Psittacus; species Psittacus erithacus. The sequence continues at coordinate 15,847 of WYDI02038106.1, read as the reverse complement.
GCTGCACAGGCAGGCTGTTAGACCATGTTGCAGTTTCAGCCCCTTTTATGTTCCAACATATTTAGCTTTTGTTACCAATACCTGCCTCAATGAACATTCAGGTTTAAGGCACAATTTTGAATCTTTGAACATTTTCACACAAGTGGATGAAAGGAAATGTCACATGGCAGTCCAACAGGCAGAAAAGTAATGACATAATGACAAAACCTGAGACTGTAAAAAACATTGACTGTTGTTCTACGTCATGATTTGGTCATAATTTCTTCCAGGTGTAGTGAATCACTGCATGGATTCCTCCTGGAGCAATGGAGAGCCATGTACTGCTGCTCTCCGAGATGGTCAGACCCCACAGATATCTTGGCTCTGCTCTAGCCTTGAAGTCATAGAACCCCTTTCCCTCTCCCAAAACAACCCACCATCACCCCAAAGGGGAAAAAAACCCCACCAAGGTACACTGAAAAGAAAATTTTCCATTATTAGCCAGTAAACCAAATTCAAACTTCACTTTCATATAAGTTAGCCTCCCATGTTACATAATCTTTTATTTACTGCTATATTCTCTATGATTTCTCTTTTACATCCATAATACTGCCTTCCCACATTTTCTTGCTTTCTTCTATGCCTTCCGTTTTGCATGGTTCATTACTCCAACATCACAGTCACTTCATAGTTGTTTCCTTGCTGTTCTTTTGCCCCAGTTCTCCCATCCAGAAAATCTCTCATCCTCAGTCCTCTTTAGCTCCAGCTCTCCAGCTGAAAGTTGCCTTTCCTAGATACTTAGCTAAAAAGTCAAAGACATTTCCAACACACGATCCACAAATGTACTTTGGTTCTGTGCTGATAAGTGCTGAAAGGCACACAGGATCCACTGGGCAGCCTTTGCTCACTCACACAAGGTTGTGGCACTGGCACAAGAAAGCTCCCTTATGATAGTTAAGCATATTAAAACACTCTAACACATTCCATTTAGGTACTTGAAAATCATCACACTAATAAGGTGCTCTCTCTGTGCTCATCGTAGACATCCAGTTCCAACTAGCCAGAACGCAAAAGGTGTCCCTTACAATCTCTAGTGAACTGCTACCAAAGGCATGCCAATGATTCTCCCTCATTCGTGTAAACATGCATGAGTACATACAATACAAAGAATAACACTTGAGTAACAATAGATTTTTTTTCACTGTTACTATGAAATTCTATATTTTTCATTCCACATATTTATCTATTGATCTCACTTAAATCTAAGAAAATAGTATATCTGATCTCTACCAAGTATGTTTTACAATTTTGGGTACAGAAGTAATCAAAGGAATAAATATATTTACTTTATAGAATAAAGCTTGAACTTCAGACTACCTGTAAACACTTCTTCAATTCACCCACTTATAGCAAAAGTTAAATTAAAAATCAGTTGCATTCCCTGATTTTTCAGGTTTTCTGCTCTATTCCCATAAGTGCTTAATGTTCCCATAAAAATCCTCTAAGTCTTTTAAGTATTGTACTCTATAACTAGACAATGACAAACCCAACGTACTTCACCGGTCTTTTGCATGACATCTCTACTCAATATTCCAACCATTTCATATATTTTTTTTATGAACTTGAAGCATCTACAAAGGACTTATAAAAACCCTCTCAACACAAAAATGGAAAGATCAACATAGTTTCGAAAAGCCATGGTGTTTAATTCTGTCCGTGTGACAAGTGTGGAGTTTGACCAGAAGCTGAGACTTAAGCACTAAGGTGGTTTTGTACCCAGTTAGAACTTTTTTTCTTTATTTCTCCCAACTATGATGGTTTCATGACTTTTTCAAGGCTCTTTTGTCTTTTACCATTTAGGGAGACTGAGAAAAACAGACACCTGGACCTGCAATGCACTTTGATGACATCAAGTAACTCTGGTCTTCAGACATAACTATGACTAGTTGACAGCAGTACAAATCTTTTCAGTGTGCACAGCTTACCAGTGTACTACCTGCATCAGTGGCATGGAAACTCAGATTTTTTAACTCCAGGAAAGAGAATTCCCTATTCTTTTACAAGTAGATCAGTATTATTAAAATAATTCCCATAAACTCCAGGAAATTTGCTTTGCCTCCAATATAACATGCATTATTCATATCAATACCATCTAGTTTAGTATTATTTTACAAAATGCTTGGAACACTTGAGCCCCAAACTCTACAGATAAGAAGCAGTATCCTACTGTGAATATGTTGAAATGTATCCACTGCTCAAAAAACTGCCTCTAACTTGATAAAAATAGCACAGCTATATCTGTAAGGTCTGTCTGCTGTTTCTGCAGTCTTAAAGGGCCATTCACTGAATTTCTCTCTCTCCTGCAGTAACTTGCATAACGCAGACGACTAACCCAGTGCACCGCAACAGTTATGAAAATATTTTCAATAGAATGCCTTTGAGCTGAAAGCTTGAGTCAAAGTGATATTCTTCCCTCTCCCACTTTATTTTTATATGCTAGAGACCACCAGTTCACATGAATTTTCACATAATTATCAAAGTAAAGAGCTGGTCTTACGCTTTTAGAGATGACTTATTTTGAAGTCATGAATCTTCATTTAATAGGGGAAGGTTCACAGCAATACACCCAGACACATTTCCACTCAAAAGCTAGAATCCTATGCATGGGATAGAAATAAGAAAATAACCTTAAAATACTAAAATTTATAACCAAAGGAAAACTAAACAAAGGATCTTAAGCTTCAGCAGATTAAATTTAAAAATGTAGTTAGGAAGGACAAAAAACAGAATTTGAGGAGCAAATTCCGATACAGGGATCAAAACTAGTGTTAAATCCTTCTTCAAACACCTCAGAAAGAAAGAGCCTGCTGAAGTGTCTATAATGCCAATTGATATTCTTGTTATAGAGATAGTACTGAGAAAGGGGGAGATTATTGCAAAGAAGCTAAATGAATCCTTTGAATTGATTCTGTGAGGAAGAAACTGCAGAGGTCCTGACTTGAGAATCCTATAGAAAAGAGTACACACAGACCGAGTAAAGGGTAGCACAGCACCGTAGCCAGACAGCACTCACCAGGGAACTTTAACAGAACTACCAAATTTATGAAATACCAAATCTATCTACATAACATGTACTATATACACGTGTAAACTTATCAGGATAGAAATACAGACGAGCAGGGATGGAAGGGCTGCTTTCCCTCTAAGCTCATAACTAACTTGAATTTCGGCTAGATGGAGTTCAGGGTCCTTCTCTGTTTGGGGGAATCTCACAGGTAACCTTCTTTAGGCTCCTCACACAGCAGGAGTAACACATCTCAGGTTTTCTTCTCAGCCAGCTCCCATGGACTGCATAAGTGTTTCTCCTCTTTACTTAGCTCTCCATAATTTCTGCCTCCTGGAAAAGTAGCAGAATAGTGCCAGAGCTTTTCATTCCTTGTTCCTTGACTTTTACTCCTCATCACATTGCATACTTTGAAGTCACTAGCTGCACTCACAGATGCAAACACAATACAAGTCTCTTCTGTGACAAACATTAGCATTGCAGAAAACTGTAATCCCTTACCCTTTTTATTCCAGTTTTAATATCCTTTCAAATATCTGTTAAAAGACGTTTTGTCATGTTAGAATTCCCTTATCTCTGTTTTCTTTCACCTGTCCCTTGCATATAGTATATGCCTGCCAATATTTAAATAATTAAATAAGCACTAATTGCTGTATTTCTTCTTAAAATGAGCAATAGAATGCAGTTCTGCTAAAACTGTAGCAATGCCATACAAATTATGAGCACACTTCTCTGTGTGGATGGTCACAGTTTATTAGACTATATCTTGAAAAAGAATATATGCATACATAGCACAAAACATAGAAAGCATCAGTGCAAAACTACCCTTAAAATCATGTATCTATTTTTCATAGAATCATAGACTAGTTAGGGCTGGAAAGGGCCTCAAGACCATCTTGTCCCAACCCCCCAGCCATGGGCAGGGACGTCTCACGTTAGACTATGTTGTGAAAAGCTCTGTTCAACCCGGCCTTGAACACTGCCAGGGATGGAGCATTCACAGCTTCCTTGGGCAACTTGTCCAGTGCCTCACCACCCTCACAGTAAAGAACTTCTTCCTTATATCTAACCTGAACTCCCCTGCTTAAGTTTAAACCCATCCCCCCTTGTCCTATTGCTTAAGTCCCTGTGAACTTCAATTTATTGAAGACAATAAATTTTCCTTAAAATTTGCAATTGCTTTTTTTTTTTTTTTGCAGACACACTGCTCAGTTTAAAATACTGCTCTCACTGACAGCTGCTTTGCAAGTAGCTGAAGTCCACGTAGGAGTCCATGAGGAGTAGAAAAATATACTTCCTAATTTATTGTCCTTAGCTTCACTCAAAGATCTCAAGAGAAATTAGATTTCCAATTACCTTCAGGGAAAGCAGTGACATCTTCTGTTATCTTTTAAGCGTTTAGAGTATATGAAGAACAGGGAAGTCAATAATCAGTAGTAGCTATGCCATGCAAAGTCTAATTAGCAATGCAGTATTTAGAAGCACTAGTCTTCTCTCTTTCCTAAATTTTCAGAGTAATGGAAGATTTTATAGGCTTTTAATTTTCTCGGGAGTTGCCATGAAGAAGAAAAGAGCACTTCCGGAATAATACTTTCTGTGTTTTAAAATACTTTCTGAAACATAGATTCAATCCTGTGTATTTTCCTACTGCTAAAAAGCGGATAAGACCTCCTGAACCATCGACCCTCATGTTTTCTACAGAATTTTCCAATTTTCCTTAAAGAATTGTAGAACAATTCTCACCTCAGATTATTACTTTTTGTCTTTCTCCTTGGACTGAATTAAGTAAAAAACCCAACAACTCAAACCAAAGAACAAAAAACAGAAAACCCAACCTCAAACCACTGGAAAAGAAGGACTGTGCAACATGCCCATTAGAACAATTCCTCAAGCAGTAACAGAATTACACTTGCTCAACAGTTTCAGGCTGAATACAGATGTCTGGTCCCTACTAGACCTGACGTCTCATCAGAGTAGAAAACAACTGCTCAGAAGAATCTGCTGCACAAAGGCAGGCTGCTCATAGTAGTGGCAGAAAATCCAAAGGTTCTAATGACTTCCATTTCCTTTCTTTCTCTTACTCCATAGCTCTATAATATAAAGAGGAATGTGCCCAAGAAAAACGTTAATGACATATTTCTGTTTCTAATCAGCTCAAGATCTGAAGGGACTACAAAACTCTTTTCCAATCCTGGGTGCAACCACAGTCAGATGCATTGAGAAAATGAGCCCCACAAAGCCTCAAGGACTACCCACAGTCAAAATATTAATGTGAAGGAGTGATAATTGGGAGCGTTTTAACCTAATGCAATTTGAATATTCATTAGAAGGTGTATTTAGATTGTTCATACTTCGACTATTTTTTCCATTTCTATTTTGTAATGATCATCTAATGAACTCTGGTTAGGTGTCTAACAAAGTGAATGATATAGCTGGCAAAGGCAAATCTGACCTTTTTCATCCCTGTGAAGCACATACTAGAACACTGAAGGGTAGATCAACTTAGTTTAATTAATCTGTATGCAGTTCACATCAGCAAGATCATAGTGGCACAGCCAGTTTGTTGGCTAAGGATTATCAGACTGTCTATCCTGTATCAGAAGACATATCTAATAAATCCTCATGCTGATTAAAGAAATGTGCCATCAGATTCAGAATTCTTGTTTCTAGAGGCTGACTCTTCCACAAAGTATGCAGCAGCTTTTTTATCTGCCAAAACTTGTTTGCATCTCAGAATGGCTAAACCATGTGAGAATGGAAAGTGAAGAGTGCCACTCTTTGACAACTACATAGATTCGCAGAATTATTAGGGTTGGAAGGGTCCTTTAAGATCACCTAGTTCCAACCTTAGAACATTTAGCTCATCCTTTATGTCACACTGCAAATTGCTTAGCCTAATTGAAAGATTATAATAGAAGTATAACATAATAACATTGTCCCACAAAAGGATGCTTTGTATTTTCACTCTTTAGCTGCTATTATTGTAGTTTTGTTATTAATTACCTATTCAAAAATATAGTGGAACTATGGGATTTTAGTATCATTGCAGAAGACATTAACTGAACTACAAGGATAAAAGAAAAAAGAAAAAAAGATGCTTTATTGCATAAAGAGATGCACAATGGCCTATCAGCTATATAATATCACACTCCTGTCATTCTCAAATATCCCTGATCTATTATGGAATTCTACAGCAGTCTGAGTCCAAATAGAGATCCCGAACTGGATCAGACTATGTTCCTTCTAGGCACTAGACAATATTTATTTGTAGCAGATAAGTAGCTTTCTGCTTAAAGTGCAGAGGGCTCCTCCAAACAATACAAAAAGAAAATATCATCATGGAGCATGCCTTTACCCTTCATTTCCTGGGAAATCAATATCCATGTAGATGAATAGATGCTTCTTGTAAAGGAAATAAATCAATCTGTTCTTATGCATGCGCAGAATCCAGATGTAAGAAATACAGTCAGACTGAATCTGAGGTCTGACACTCTGAAAATGGGGTCAAGAGAATCAAAATATAAGTTTCTTCATCTTCAGTGCAGCTGAAAGCTATACTGTTTTTATTCATTGCATGCATTTAATTAATACTTCGTTGCTGCTGCTAATGGAGGTGGTTATAGTGCAGACTGTGATTCCAGAATCAAAATAAGTATATTTATGCTCTACGTTTCAAGTTTTCCTGACCAGAATTAGAACATTCTGACACAAACCATCTGACATGCAGCTACCACATAGGTACTTTTTACCCTGGGCTTTGTCCAGAGAACATTGCAGGGGGTGGGTGTATGTGACAGGCAGCAGAGTATCTACACCTTTTGTTTTCTTGCTTTACAATTCTTTTTCTACTCATATGATCAAAAAATTTAACTATATGGTATGACATAAATTTCAGAAAGTCCTTTTCCTACTCTGCCTGAAAAACAATGCTTATAGGAATTTATTATTAAGTTATTAATAACAGCAATAGCCATACACATTACAGCACAGAAATGGAAATAATGCAACCAAAGGCATCTGTAAACTACCTTTAAAGACTGCAAATTATATGAATAATTTACAAGCTGAAGCGAGCTGATAGGGCAGACAGTAAGAGACTGAAGTTACCTTGTTCTAAAAACACTAAAAGAGATTGTTTTACTGGCAATAGCAACATTGCAGGTTTCTACAATTAGCCATTTTACAATCTTCTTCATGTGGTACACTTTTATTTTCTTTTTTAATCTGGATTTGTTTTGTTACATGTTTTACCATGATTTTATATTTTCCCCAAGTCATTAGCAACTCTTCAGTCCCTCAAAGACAAGACAAATGAAATTTCAAATCCAAACAGCTATACATTTGAAAAGAAAAACACAAGAATATACATCACATTTGGATCTCTGCCACTATATCAATTTTCCATGGAAGGTTTTTCGATAGAGAGACTATCATCAGCCCTGTGCAAGGGCCTGCGACAGACATATGAGCAGGTGAAACTGAAGTCCTCTCAGTCATGAAGGAATGCTTGTCTCTAACAATGAAGGGACATTCATAATGATAAAAGAACTCTCTCCTTATTGTATCACATGTACTTGCTGTTGAAGTAGCACACATTTGATATATTCACTTAAAAACTGCTTCATATCTTCTTATCTTTGGGCTTTATTGCTTTAAATTACATTCTGTTTGAAGTTACAGAGCTCTGGTAAGAATTCATCAGATTTTCATGAAATGATGTGAATGACTACTCTGGAAGTAGTCTAAAAGCCATCATCTTAAAGCATCTGAAAACACTTCTAAGCAACTATAAATAGACTTTCCAATAAAATGACTACTTAAGAAACTTTGCTTAGTTAAGACTTAAGATTTACTTCTCACCAGTTAAGAACAAGAAGTGAAATTTCAGTTGTTAGCTAAGTGCTTAAGGTAAGCACAGCAGGAGGAACTGTCTGAATTCATAAGCTGTATTCTGTGGTGGGTGAAGAGGGATACTGAATTTTCAGTAACAATAATAATAATTATATCATCTTAAGTTGCACAAAATAATTCTTCCTCATGCATCACATTTCACTCTCCTATGGAGTAGTACTGAAAAGAAGAGTAGGGTGATAAAAAAGCCCATAGTATTTTTTCGACAGCATTAGCCCTTTCTGTTCTGAAGTCTATTAGGAAGACAAACAGCAAAATCCTTTTCTCCCTGCCCCACTGATCTTTGGGGTCCATGAGGGGACATTATAACTGATTCTCCAGGCTGACTCCTTTCCTGATAAAACCTAGAACAGCTGTTAGACGCCTTTGCATTTGCCTTTGAATTCTTAGATTGTTATGAACCAGCTTAATTAGGGAAAACTACATAAAAATATGTAATATTTCTGTATTTACATGCGGTAATCCTTAACAAAAATACAGCTGTCATTTCTCTACCCAATTAGCCACTAATACTGCACTCTATTTTTAAACTGAAGAAATTTCCTAATTAATAAATGCCATACTTAGCTAAAATTATATTTGTTCATAAAGATCTGATTTTTTTTTTTAATTATCTGTGCATGCCCATTTTCAATTCTCTCAGCATATCCTTATCGGGTCCACCCAGAAACAACCTGCCTGATAACAACATCAGAAGGAGTCTCTGGCAGTATTAAGTGTAGAGCAACAAGTTTTCTCTTTCCATACCTTATATTCAGTATTCTACTTAGCAAGTTTTCTATCTAGCATATGACTTTTTTTTCTCTGTAGACATTTTTCACCCAAACATAAGTACCTGACCTTCCATGACAAGTACATCTATCCACGGCACTGATAGTACCCATTTAATGACATGGTTTGAAATTAAGAGATGCTGTCACCTGATCAAAAAAAATAGCTACAAGAAAACTTCTGCACAATGAAGACACAAAACATCCAACCTTTTCTGAGGGATCAAAACATGGTAAAAAAAGAGTCAGTTTCAGGAAGGAAGTTTTTTAAAACAAAATTGCTAAAGGTAGTAAAGGATGTTTAATGGGGTTCATTCCCCTCCTCTGTGTACCCCACATAGATATGTTAGATATGCTGGATAAGTTAGAAATCTGTATAATGCTATTACAAAAATACATACTATAAATCCCATCATTATAGGAGACTGACTATCCTGAGACAGACTGTAGAATAATCAAGGTAACAGATTCATTTATCAAACTGCATTGAGAGAGAAAGATGAAGGTTGAAAAAAGCACATTCAGAGCACGAATAGTTATTACAGAGAGCATTGGAACAAGAATGGAAGCAAACTGCTTATTAAAAGAAGATTTCTAACCATCAGAAATACAGGTTTTGGAACAGGCATCCACTCACTGTATTGGGGCAAGGGGTGGGTGGCAAGGGTGGCAAACATCTATCACTTTAATTGAAAGCTGTTTTGAAAGGATGCAACTGATGTCTGAAAATCTTACAGTATTTCTATATGGTCAAGTAATACTGAAATGGACTACCAAAGTCTTATACTCTTCTCTGAAGCTCACACTGACTTAGCAAGCATTTAATAATAGAAACAAAACATTCTCCCCATTTTGTATTTGCCCTGTGTTTGAAAAAATATCACTATTGCATTACCAGTTCAATCTTTTTTATACATCATTACCCTCTTCTTCTAAGAGTATTCTAACGGGCTGACTTAATGAAACAGAAATGGTTAGACTGGGCATTTTCATTTATAAAAGCTATTGCTTGAAATCAAAACAGAAGGAGGCTACACAGTGAATGGTATAAGAAATACAAAGACATGTATGCTAGAGTGTCCTACTGATTTCTTTTTGTTCATATGCACTTTTCACTAGAATGTCAGCATAATTATTTACTTCCTAACAAACTTTTGTTTTCTTTCTACAGCAATGTTTTCTTTGTCTTTTTGTAGAAACAGCTAAGTTTCAAAAAGGAAAGAATTTCAGAAACGTTGGTAGAAAAATTAGATTTTTGTCAGCAAAATTACTCACATGCTGTTTCCCTCATTTGAAAGTCTATTTAGGACTACATGAAAGATGCTTAACAGACAATAAGCATTATGTATCCTTCATATTCCACTGCTACTGTGTTTCAAGCATTCATAGGGAAAAGAGCTGTAGTAAAAAGAGAATACTTTGGTTTACACAATTTGGCTATGGTCAAAAAGATGTTCCTTAGTAAAAGGTAGACCACTGTGATAACAAAGTATTTATATTATTTTTGAGACATTAGGAAAAATAAAAGAAAAAAAAGTTACTTGAAATGCGAAAACCCAACTGATAATAATTTGTGTCATGTTCCCCCATCCCACACCCTTTTTTTTTTTTTTTTCCCTCAGATCTATGCATTCTGGTCAATGCAGAACAAGATTGTGTTCGTTTTTTCTCTAGATTTAGACTAAATATAGACTGAAACTAAACCTAGATTAAATCTTAGAGACCAAAGATGTTGATAGATCCATTTAGCTCACATGTGGTCATTTTCTTTAGACAAACATGACTTTCATTTCATGACTAGTTAGGAAATAAAATATTTTCATGCACAGAAGGACTTTACCTCACAGCAAATGCAATACTTTGATATGTTCTGTTTATATAAATGCACATGTAGATTAAATTCTTTTTACCAGAAGAATCTGTTGCAGCTGTGCCTATGGGCATATGGCAGGTATACATGAATTATTAAACACAACATCCTTCAGCTTCCTCTCAAAAATTTCACTCAAGATGAACAGGACTCCATAGTTGTAAACAAAGTACTTCAAAACCGCTGCCATTACCAGGCAGTTCTCTCTTCACCATAATGCCTATCCACATGGATTCAACCGCTGATAACTAAGAAGCAACTACTTCTTTTTGACAGAATTATTGGAAGCCAAATTTAAGCAAAGACTAAGGGGCAGCTCAGTAAAAACAAACACCAAATGTGGATATCTATCCTTCTCAATAATTTCTTTAACACAAAAAAAAAATACCTGAAATTCAGATGCTTCTTAATTTTTGGAAATAGGAACATGCTTTTCAACAGTCACAGTCAATGTACAAAATTCTACTACAGGGAAGTTTACTTTTCTCCTAGTATTGACTACTGTGTAAAGAAGAAAGGCAGAATACTAAAACCAGACTCACATGGGACCATGGTTTGACAGACATTTAAAGAATGCCTACAAACAACTTCACAACCTACAAACTGACAAACAACCTACAGATTGAAATCTTTTCTATTCTTTGAATTGATAGAGTTACTGCTCAACAGTCTTCATTTGCAAACCATCAAGATATCATCTGCCTTATGAATACTTTCCTTTCATGTTGACATAACATCTAAAGAACTGGAACAAGGGTCTGGATCTGGAGCATCCAACAGCTGAAGGACGTGGAGGAATTCATTACACCTATTTCTTGTGTGTTTGGATCTGTGTACTACTCAGCTAACATACTCTCAGTCCTTTTGCTCTTTTCCACCAGTATTGCATACATGAGATAAAGAGAGGGAAGCCCTAGAGTAAAACCAAGCACTGTGATAAAGCTAAAGTAATGTCCCTGAATTCTAGGACACAGAGATACTAATGTGTCTTCAGGAAAGATGGCATGCCATCATTTTGAATGAGACCTGGCTGGTGTCCCCAGCTCAGAGTCTTGCCTCATTTGACATCAACTACATTATCAGGAGCATGTACAGGCCTGATTAGCCACCCACACTACTTTAAACATAATTATGTGGAAAAAGATTAGACACACATGCACGAAGCTGTATGCTCCAGAAGAAGAGTGTTTTGGTAGCATCATCACTATAAATTTACCCACTTACTGCCAGAACATAGATGAACTCACAGAATAGAAACCCATTGAAAATACAATTTGAGAATGCCCTGTCATGCTCAGAATTTATGTGAATAGCCGCTGGTTATATATCTCCTTTCTTATCACATATAATGGAATGGAGTATTTGTTTAAATACAAAACCAACACTATTAAATGGATTAGTGAAAAGAGGTAAATAGTGACGTGGTGTTTTTTCCATATTAGAACTGATTCATTTTAGGCTTATCAATAAGCCTACAGTTAAAGTGTAGGTGTCTAAATTAGATTAGGGCAGAATGATAAATAACTTTCATGCATATGCAGCAGTATAGCTATTAAAATTCCATGAAAGTCCATAAGGCCTGCATAAATAATTCTCAATGCAATAGCTTTGAGGGGAAAAGTAAGTACATTGGTTTCCCTCTAATTTTATTTTTCTTTTAATGGAGCATGCTATGAAAGAAGCAGTGAGATTCCCTGGGCTGCAAAATGCTTCTTTTTTTTCTTACATATCACATAAGGAATTTCACAACAGAAATTAAGTTGGCAACAGTTGTTCTTGGTTCTAAGGGAAATGAAAAACTATGTCTTAAGGGAACTTAGCACTCCACTTTTTTCCTTTGAAGCATACCTGACAGCATATGAATATAAAAGGAAGTTTACTGTTATCCACATCAAGCTGTGCTTTCTCATAAGCAAAACAACTAGGAAATGAAAAAATGACCAACCAAAAAAACCCAAAACACCAAAATACAAACAAATAAACAAAAAAAAAACCCCAAACAAAAAGAAAAACTAGAAAAAACCCCGAGACTGCTCTTTTTTAAAGTTCTTGCTATGAGGTGTTATCTTATTCTTACTACTAATAAAAATGGAATAGGGATAGAACTTTCCTACATAAATCCTTCTTGTGCAATCTGCATTTTCTCACTAAAATTGTCTGTTTCACACTTTTGACAAATCTCAAATGCCATTTGAAAAATTAAACATTCTTTAGCAGTATCAGGATCTTTCAGTACTGAGCCTAATGCTTTTGAATGCATATTTTATATTGCTTTTTAGTTTAAGAACAATACGAATATGTAGCTTAGTGGGAATAAAGTAATGTTAAAGATGGAACTGACTTGTTTCAGTTAGAAATTTTAGGCCTTAATGCTATACGGCACAAATATAAGTAGTGATTGGTTTTGTTCTTCAAAAATTTTAGAATTAAATATTCTTAACTGAGTTTAGGGACCACTAATTCAGCTGCTAGTATTAGAATACAGATGCACATTTTCATGGCCTGGAATTCTTGGTACTTTCTAATTTCCATGACTAAAATCACTTGGAAAACTATATGGAGAAGCATCTTTACAGTGCCCTAAAATACAGTCATTTATTTATCAATTGGCTTGACAAATCAGCATAAACATCTTACTATGAGCAGTTCTTGGACTCCCACTCCCCCAGTTCTCTGCATTTTAAAATAGTTTTAATTATTTAGGCTAAAAGATGAGAATTGAAAGCTGCTAAAGAACTTGCTTAGAAAAGTAAAAAGCTGACATCTGGTACGCAAGTTACCAAAATAATTACAATATGCTTTGACAAACGCCTCTTTCTCAGTCTGCTTATTTTCTCTGACCACCAGAAAAGTAAAAATAAATGGTTTGTGACATTTCAATAGTGCAAATGTTATGGAAAAGTTAAAAAAAAGTGAGTTGGGATATTTCAAATCAATAAAATGCAATAAGGAGTTATAATGTGTTTACGTTTCTATTAAACATACTGCAGTTTGTTCTTCTCTATCCTCCTGCAGGCATTTATTTAGGGTTTGAATTTATTATTCTAAGTTATGTAATTTTTTTTTACATTACATTTTTTCTAATTCAAGGATGAACAGTAGTACACAAGGGTTCTCTTCATCAGACATTCTGAGGGAACTGATTTTGGCATCACAGCAGGAGTGGTAAGACAATGCAGCAGCTATTTCAAAGACAGCTATGTTTTCCAAGATATGAATCACAGAAAGAAGGAGGAAAAACTATTTTTGCTTGATGAAGCCAAGTGCAGAACCAACATCTCAAACTTTAAGTGTTGATAAACTCAAAGCAATTTAAATAGCATTGGCGAGGGGGCGGGGGAGGGGGTTGTCTCCTAACTTTTTGTATTTTCCTCTCTAGTCTCTCTCTCTCAGAAAGGCAATCGGATATTATGGGCTCACCTGTAACTGAATAAACGACAAAAACTACTTTATTCTTTTCTGAGCTCTTTCCATTCTGAGACAAGATGACTGCCAATTTGTTTTGGCCAACTTGCACAATACTTTCTTACTTTCTTCACTCTCGACAGTGTGGATATGGAAGAAAACTTAAAAACCCCCACAGAAATTCTTTAGATCTGGCCTGAAAACAAGGTCTCTCTAACCACCGATAAATCTCCTGTTGCACATGAGATAGTACCCAATTTTAACACAGATACTCTGAAAATCGTAAGAATAAAAGGCTTTGTGGTACGCAGTGCAACAAATGCACCTTCTAGCAGCTAGATGTCCAATTCTAATCTAATTGGGCCAATGGGAATTTTCTTAAACCAGAGAAGATTACTTCCCAATAGTCAGACCTGACTCAGTAGCTGCCTCCAGAAAACCATTCAGTTATCATGCAGGATGAGAAGCAAAAGCTTTTTCTGCTGCAGAATCAGTCTTCTACAGAGTACTTTAAGACGAATGAAAACTGGTGCAGCCCCAAAGCCTGCTTGCGAACTTTGGGGGCTGAGGATTCACAGCCTGCCGAACTATCAGGAAGTTAAATATAATTCCTTTTATTATTTAGAATTTAATTTCCACGGAAACAGAGGCAAGAATAAAGAAGCATTTCTAAAGCAGCATTTATTTGGTTACATACTGTTATATAGCAGTATCTGGAAATACTGCTACTGTATTTTGTTATTTTGTGACATGGGAATGAGAAGAAGCAGCCAGTGGTTGCTGGTTTAGCCAAAAGACTAACAGAAAATGTATTCTCTTTGAAGACATTTTCTATAATGACTGATGAAATACTACGTACTAATGGACTAAATACTATAACCCAAATTCAGGAATAAAATGGAAACACTGAATCACTAGTTATGGAATCAGGTACAGCTAAAAAGGTGTATCATTCTTCTTTATGGGAAATGGCGGATTTTCAAATATTAGAGTAATATATTAGAACAAAATATTAGACAAATATTAGAATTAAAAATGTTTCAGACTACAAAAAAATATTTAATTCAGAACCAGACCCACAGTCAATTACAAAAACTGTTCAGCTTTTTCATCCTAGTTAAAATGCTGCAAAAAATTGATATTGTGTGATCTCTGCAGTGTATCATGGGAAACAATCCAAATGGAGAACTCGGCCTTTAGGGATAAGCGTGCAGGATGAGGCACCTGAACTAATCTGCATGAGATACTTGGTGGTATCCAAATTTCCTCCCTACTGGTGGATGTGAGAGAAGGAAAGGGAGAGGAGTGCCAGAAAAAAAAAAAATAAAAAAAATCTGTATGTTTTTTCCCAGAAAAATGAAAAATTTTCAAATGCAAAATACTTACTTAAAAAAAAAGTCTAGTTAAAAGACCATCTTCTATTGCAAAGCACTCTAGCAAAATAACATACATCCATTCCTGAATGTGTTTCAAACTATTTTTTATTTAGTACTTGATATTTACTTCATTAAATTGTTATATTAAGCTGTAATGTTACATTACATTAAAACCACATCTGTTTTTACAGACATAATTCTGAAGATGCATAAATGAAAAAATAAATCAGTAGAAAAAGAACAAAAAACTGGAAGGTTATTCTTCTATGCAAAGTGACAACCAGCTCTCCTGAAATGCACACAATTTTTATCTCTGGCACCAAAAGTCAGATCTCTTTCCCACTGCCATAAAATCAAGCAGTCTAGCCAAAAGTATATTCAGTGTTTCAGAGACAGTACAGAAGCAATAAAATGCAATAAAATAAAAAATAAAATAAAATAACATAAAAATAAAAGAGGGGAGGTGAAATAA
>WYDI02038105.1:0-151929 GCA_009867235.2 Psittacus erithacus | reverse complement strand
GCGGTGTTCAAGGCCAGGCTGGACAGAGCCTTTGGTGACATGGTTTAGTGTGAGGTGTCCCTGCCCATGGCAGGGGGGTTGTAGCTAGATGATCTTAAGGTCCTTTCCAACCCTAACTATTCTATGATTCTATAACGCGTGCACGCTTTTCTATCAACTGTCATCAGTTGCTTTGGAGTAAACCCATTAATTAACCAGTTTTTATTACCTGGTAAAAGCACTGAGTCTCAGTGATTTTCTAGGTAAAACAGTGTTGTTGCCTTAAAGTAGCATCTGAATGTTTTCTTCAGCATGCTGTTCATGAAGTCATCAGTGGAATAAACTGCGGAAAGCACTTAAATAACGGGAACAGGTATCACAACTGTCAGTAACAGATCGAAGTATATTTTATCATTTGCTCTTCCTTGGTTTTTTGGGAGGCCTAAAACGTCTGTATTACCTAAGCGCTGGAAGAAGCTGGTATTTTCTTACATGGGAAGCCGTGGATTATTCCTTGCAGTATAGGAGCATGAGGAAATCTATGCACACAGAAGATACTTTGCGATTAAACGGTCTGTCCAGGAAAAAGGCCTTTTTAAAATTTTGTTGATACTTGTGAACAAATAACCATGCATATATGCCTGGCTTTAAACTGAAAGAGGGTAGATTTAGATGAGATACTAGGAAAAAAATCTTCTCTGTGAGGGTGGTGAGGCCCTGGCACAGTTTGCCCAGAGAAGCTGTGGCTGCCCCATCCCTGGCAGTGTTCAAAGCCAGCTTTGAGCAACCCGGTCTAGTGGAAGGTGTCCCTGCCTGTGGCAGGGGGGTTGGAACTAGAATGATCTTTAAGGTCCTGCCCAACCCAAACCATTCTATGGTATATGTGCAGTAGGAGCACTGAATCCCACGCGCCACAGATTCAGTGGGCTGATCTGTACTTTTCTGGTAAGGGTCAGTATCCCAACCTTTCCACCCATTGATGGTCAGTGCATTGGATGTGTGCCTACACAAACCACACACCAAGGAAGGATATTTAAAATTGCTTTACTCTAGGATTAGAGAGGGTGTGAAATGAACTCTGATGGTATAGCTTTACTCTTGCTGCTCAGTTGTCCTGTTTCACCAATGCAAATAAAATGCCATCCTGACTCCAGAGCATATTCCCAGGGACAGCTTTTAACATGAGTTTTGAAGTGTCACAGAAAGCGTCTGTAAAGATTTTGCATATAGATGGGATAGTGTAGAGTAAACGTCAATGAGTTTCTCCTATGGGGAAGCTGTTGCATCTTTAAGTGCGGACCATGCCTGGGGTGAGCAGTTGCTCCTGCGTGTGTAGTCAGGGCAGGCTGGGAAAGTCCGAAGTGGTCAGCCAGCACTGGAAATGCAGACCTGTAGAAAACAAGTGACACTCACCCTGTTAAAATATGATAATGGTAGCATCGTGATTTAACCAGTTTATAGCTGAAATGAAGATACAGAAAAATAAAAAGTAATTTCTCTCTGCTTACCAAGTATTTCAGCTTAAGACTGGGAAGGCGACCTTCTGACCTATTGCTTCATATCTGTACCATTATTTTTAGATTGCTCTTTTATTATAGAATCATAGAATGGTTGGGGTGAAAAGTACCTAAAAGAACATCCAGTTCCAACCTCCCTGCTGCTGTCAGGAGCACCTTCCACCTGACCAGGTTGCTCAAAGCCTCATCCAGCCTGGCCTTATCTTGCTTGCCCACAGAACTGTCACTGTTACACAGTGACCTGGGCAGTTCTCTGAAATAACTGTTTCAGGTCAAGTCAGGCAAATAAATTACTTATTTAAACTGTCGTCATAACTTTAAATGTCACTTGCAGATGTTGCTTTCTGTGTTGCTTAGTTCTTGTGCAGAATTATGTGTTTATGCATTTGGGTTTAAGAAAGAAAGTTCGTCATAGTTTGGAATTTTGACTCTTTTTTTGTGATCCAAACCATTCCACTGAAGTTGTTTTTGTTAAAATAGGGGCTGTTTACAGCTGCCGTTAAGAACCAGTGTTTTAGCTATCCTCATAAATTACCGTATTCTTTCCCTGATAAACAGCTTAGATGGCCAAGTAATAAAGAGCAATCTGGATGCTAGAGGCATCCAGAATGATATGAGAATTTTTTCATGTTATGAATTAGTGATTTTGCCGTAACAGAATTTCCAGTGTCCTATTTTTGGATGTGGAGATAATGATTTTTTGGTGCGAGTTAGCGAAATCCAAGTGCAGTTTATCAGAAACTCACTGGCCTGCCTTGTTGGTATAATATTTCTCACTTCCAGTGAGAGGGTTGAAATTTTAGCTGAATGAAATCAGACTGTTTATGCACCTAAGAGACACGACCACAACAGTTTTTGTTACTGTGGCCCCTTTGCTGTCTGTGTTTTCCCATACTTAAAACACACTTTTGTGGTTTTTTTCATTTTAAATGAGGTCACAGTCCTTAAAAATACAGATGAGTGTCATGCCTGCATGGAGCTGCAGTGATGTGATAGAAGGGAAGGAGGTCCATGGGGACTGCACTCTGCCTGTGTTACACTTAATAGGAGAGGAGGGAGAAAAATAATCTCTTAGTGTAGTTAAGCAGTAGTTAAAGCTTTCAAGCAGGTCTTTAATGTGAATATTAAATATCAGTAATCTGAGTTTCTTTTTTCTGCATTTGCTGTGTTTTTCTATAATAAAATCTTCCTTTAAAATGTGTTTTGGGGAGCTGGTTTTGATAACTATCATCTCAGTTCCTGACTAAAAGCAAGAAGTACTATAAAAAAAAATACAAAATCTCAGCTGTCTTATCATAAACACTCTCTATGTGAGCTGCTAGGATGGTAAGTAGAAGTCATTATATATCAGATAGCTTGTATTCAACCTTTCTGTTCCTTTACAGTCCCAGTGGGTCTTTATTATCCTGCTTGGAGCAGGTGAAGACTTACTTGCTGACTGATGGAACATGCAAGTGTGGCCTAGAATGTCCTCTGGTTCTTCCCAAGGTAAAGAAAAACATCATTATGGATCTCTGTACTGTAATCCTTATGAGCTATGTCAGCTGATGTGCTATGCCATGCTAGTCTTTGTTCAGATCATATATATGAAATGAGATAAATGGTATATGCCCAAAGATTTACCATAAAATTAACCAAAAATTAATCTGCTCTCTGTCTTTTTCCCTCATGGAAAACATCTGACTCAGATTTTATGGTGTTTAAAGATTTTATTATTAAACTGGAAGCCTGCTGTTGGCAGCATCATGTTAACATGGGAGAATCAGAGTGAAACACTGACTTATGTGGTAGCTTCAGTATCAGCTTCCACAATTTTATATTCTAGATACAAATTGAAACTTTTCTTCTTAATCACAGGGCAATCTCAAATACGCGTGGTCCTTTCTCTTTTTCCTCCATACTCTTTATACTGAGGAGTGTTAAATTTCTGTCGCTAGATGACAACTTCCATGACTCTTACTGATTATATTCACTTTTTATTTATAAACTTGAAATGTGCAATGAAAGTAGCTCTTGGGCAGTGTAGGAGCGGTCAGATAGCTCTACAGAACAGTGGCAAATTTAATTCTATGTAAAATTTTTGGTTTAGGTATACTTGGTGAGTTTGCTACCTCTAATGACTATTTTAAACCTTGGAATTTTTACTCTCAGGTCTTTAATTTTGATCCTGGAGCTGCTGTGAAGCAAAGAACTGCTGAAGATGTTAAGGCAGACGAAGATGTCACCAAACTATGCATACATAAAAGGAAAATTATTGCTGTGGCTACACTTCATAAAAGCATGGAAGCACCACATCCTTCACTAGTTCTAACTAGTCCTGGTGGTGGAACAAGTAAGTAAAACCATGCAGAATCATTTAATTACTTCATTGTAAATGTATGTAATTACTATGCAGAACCACCCCCAAAAGTCTAATGTATCTGTGCGCGAAATAGTAAACAGATTCATGTTAAAAATTGAGGTAGTAATTAGAGGGATGTAGGTGGTTAGAAAATGAGCCTAAAAAGCAGGTCAGCACCGACTTAAAGAGCATGATTTTCTTGGAAAAGATATCAGATTGTTCTAGACAAAGAAAATACATTAGCTCTCATCTTTTGGAACTGTAGTAATATGTCTGATACTCTGTCACATGGGAAATTAGAGAAGCAGCATAAAGTGATTATAAAGGGATTAGAATGTGGCTAAGGACTTGACTAAATGGGAACTTGTATTGCAAGGCAGAATATACAGTAAGAGAAGATCTCCACTGTAATTTCTGAAGGATTATTTTTGGGGGCCAACCTGGATTAGCATCTTAATGATCTGTATCAACAAAAAATGAGGCAATTTGTTGATGAGTGAAGTTGACAGGTATTGGCAAAACAAGAGAAGGTCAAAACGGGTTGAAAACTGGGGGATCATAGAGACCAGGAGTAAAAAGGAAAGGTATAGCAACAAATCCTGCTAATTGTAAGGTCATTCACCTGGGGACTAGTGAAAAAAGCTATTAGCTGTAAATTTTTTGAAAAGAAGACCTAGGTATTGTAGCTAATCAAAGATGTCTGTTAGCAGTACCAGATGGCAGTATAGTGCAGATCAATGTGACTCAGAGAAGTACAACTGCTGTTGTATGTGTACTGCCTTCCTGCACTGCTGTTCTCGCCAGTGGCACTCAAGCTGAAATAGAGCAGAGGCTTTGCTCTGCTCTTAGTGAACTGCAAATCCTGTTTATGGAGCTCACCTAAAAGTGTTTAGCTTGTTCAAAACCTAACAAAATGGTGGCTGAAAGGAGATGTGATTGCTGTCAATAAAGGCATCAGGAGAATCACTGCAGAAATAAAGCTTCTTAAGCTGAAGGACAAAGTTAGCAGTGGAAGAAATAGCTGTAAAACCAAAGTTGCATAGAAACTTCAACTGAAAATTAGGTACTTTGTAAGGATTACAAGAAAAGGTTCTGAAGTAGTCTTACAAATCCAAATGGTTAGGACAAAGGGGTGAAGGTTACTTTTAAGACAGAGCTTGGAAAGTTTATGGTTAAATACTCTGATACACACAACTTCTGGGAAATGGCCCTCGATAATCTGACAGTTCTTTTGCACCTCTATATTGCTGTAGTAATAGCTGGCTAATTGCTAACCACTTTGTGGCTTGACTTCGAAGTGGAAAATTTTAAGAGCATAAAAATAAATAATATATTTCAGATACAGAGGCAATGCTAAGAAACCAGTGGTGCTTATAGTACCAGTGTGCTCTTGCATTTTCAAGTTGCTATTTTTTATTTTAAAGCTTTGTTTAAATTGTTTTTTGCAGTGCATTTTTTTTAACTGTCAGTGCAGTTTTCCAAATTACTGTGCACTTCCTTTATTTTTTTATTCTTTGAGTCATACTTAAGTTACTTTCTTTTAATTAGCAAAATTAAGGAGGTAAACCCAGCTAAATATTAAAGACATGAGTTACATTTATGTGGTCTTTCTCTGTTGATCAGAATTTTGTGCACTAAACAAAGAAAATTTCCCTATAAATTGGCTGTTGAAACAAAATATCTCCTCATTTATGGACACTTACATTTGACAATATGCTTAGGTCCATCATTCAAGGTGAGGGTTCTCGTACATGTTTGTTTTGCAGCTCAGTCTTGAAATTTGTCCCCTAAAAGAGACTTTGGTTGTATTTTGGGAAGGGTAATATGTTTGTTTTCTGTCACAATGTAGCTGGTTGAGCAAATAGGATGAATAGGAGAATTGTCAGTGCCATCTGTTCCCGATGGCCAGGCTGAAGAAAAGAAGGAAATTGGGTTCTTCTGAGTAGAGGAATTTAAAGGCATCTCTGAATTCATTTGAACATGAAATCTTTGACTTGTTATTCAAGTTTAAGTTTACGTATTCAGAGGCTGCATGCCAAGTACTCCAAACTGAACTACAGATTCCCAGAGCAGCAAAAAATGGCAGAAAGTCCACCAGACTTGGAGCTGCTTTTGTGATGGTGTTTTTAAGGTAAAATGTTGAAAAAAAAATGTTTTTAAAGAAAACTGATACCAGTGGGCAGAAGATGATAGTGGTCTTCTGCTTGTAGGAAGGTCTAGTCTCAAAACTGGGATATACAGGAAATTTTTCAGTTGTAGAGGGGTTCACATGTCTGCATACATGCAAATATCCCCAAGGTCTTTATTCCGAAAACAGGCGTATAAGGTAGAGCCCCTTCTTAAATGCTAACATCTTCACCCCAAGCAAAGCTAGTTGCAGAAACTGCAGGAAAAGCTGTAATTCAGTAAAGAAATGCAAGACATGATGTAACATATGTCCTCACCTTTTCAGCATGGCAATTCCCAGGAGCAGATTAACTCTGTGGATTGGAACTCAGTGCCCTTAGTACCATCAAGTGATGCAGAGCAGCCAGAGAAGCTGCATCCTGCCTTGCACAGCCACAGTCTCTTCAGTCTCTGCAATTAAGTGCTTTGCTGAGTAGAAATCTGGGCCAAAGTCATATGGTACAGCTCCCCATTCATCCTCACCAATGACAGTATTTAGGGCAGGACACTTTTCTGTGTGGGGTGAAGAGAAATTAGTCTAAACCCTTGTTGGGCTTTGTTCCTCCTGTATTCAATAGATGGTGCCAGAGGCTCCTTTTCCCTGCAACAGTGATAGCCTGCTCCTCCTTCCAGCTCTTTGAGCAGCAGCCAAAGTGGTGATGCTGGAGATTCAGGAGTAGGACACCAGAGATGATGGTTAGAAAGAAATGACAAAAGGGAAGGAAAAAGATGTTAAGTTGTCCATATTTATGCAGTCTTTATATGGGAATTAAGGTCTATATGGTACAGTAAGGTAGCATGCACCATTCCACAACTACTTGGTGATTTAGGTATTATTTCTGTTGAGGCAAAAGTTTCGCCAAAAAGGTTTCTAGCTTTTATGAATATTTTCACGCACAGCAGTTTTGCACTGAAATGTGTGATACTGGATTTCAAAACAGTAACTGTTGTGTTTTTAATATCAGGTGCAACTCCAGTAGCTCCTACTCGAGCAGCAACTCCGAGATCAATGAGGAATAAATCACATGAAGGAATTACAAATTCTGTGATGCCAGAATGTAAGACTCCTTTCAAGTTGATGATAGGGGCATCTAATGCCATGGGTAGGCTTTATGTGCAAGAAATGGCTGGAAGCCAGCAACAAGAACTTCATTCTGTCTATCCTAGGCAGAGATTGGGTAGTAATGAACTTGGACAGAAGTCTCCATATCGTGGCAGTCATGGTGGGATGCCCAGTCCAGCTTCATCAGGATCACAGATATACGGAGATGGTTCAATCTCTCCTAGGACTGACCCACTTGGAAGCCCTGATGTTTTCACACGGAACAATCCCAATTTTCATGGAGCACCCAACTCTAGTCCTATTCACATGAACAGGACACCTCTGTCTCCACCATCAGTAATGCTACATGGTTCTCCCATACAGTCATCCTGTGCAATGGCTGGAAGGACTAATATACCTCTTTCCCCAACCTTAACCACGAAAAGCCCGGTAATGAAAAAACCCATGTGTAATTTTTCAACTGGTATGGAAATACCACGAGCAATGTTTCACCATAAACCACCCCAAGGTCCACCCCCACCTCCTCCACCACCTTCTTGTGCTCTTCAGAAAAAGCCATTAACATCGGAAAAGGATCCACTTGGCATACTTGACCCTATTCCTAGCAAACCAGTGAATCAGAATCCTGTTATCATTAACCCAACTACTTTCCATTCAAATGTCCACTCTCAGGTACCCGTGATGAATGTAAGCATGCCTCCTGCTGTTGTCCCTTTGCCAAGTAATCTTCCTTTGCCAACTGTAAAACCTGGTCACATGAACCATGGAAGTCACATTCAAAGAGTTCAGCATTCTGCTTCAACTTCCCTCTCTCCTTCACCAGTGACATCCCCAGTTCATATGATGGGATCCGGGATTGGAAGGATCGAGGCTTCTCCCCAAAGATCACGTTCTTCCTCCACATCATCAGATCATGGAAATTTCTTGCTGCCTCCAGTAGGACCACAGTCATCCTGTAGCGGAATTAAAGTTCCTCCCAGGTCCCCAAGGTCAACAATAGGGTCACCAAGACCATCTATGCCATCTAGCCCTTCCACCAAGCATGATGGACTTAATCAATACAAGGACATTCCTAACCCATTAATTGCTGGAATGAGTAATGTATTAAATCCTTCAAACAATGCAGTTTTTTCTACTGCATCGGCTGGAAGTGTTTCCTTGAAGAGTCAGCCTGGTTTGCTGGGAATGCCTTTAAATCAGATCTTGAACCAGCACAATGCTGCCTCTTTTCCAGCAAGCAGTTTACTCTCAGCAGCAGCCAAAGCACAGCTAGCAAATCAAAATAAACTTGCTGGTAACAACAATAACAGCAGTAGCAATTCTGGACCTGTTGCCAGTGGTGGCAGCAATGAAGGACATAGCACTTTAAATACCATGTTCCCTCCTGCTGCCAGTGTGCTTCTACCAACGACTGAAGGGCAAAGTGGCCGAGCAGCACTGAGAGATAAATTGATGTCTCAGCAAAAAGATCCT
The DNA here is from genome assembly GCA_009867235.2 of Psittacus erithacus. Taxonomy (NCBI): domain Eukaryota; kingdom Metazoa; phylum Chordata; class Aves; order Psittaciformes; family Psittacidae; genus Psittacus; species Psittacus erithacus. Next base: position 143,390 of record WYDI02038105.1, on the reverse strand, counting down.
CTGAGAAAAAGAAAGCAGCCGACCACCACAGTGTTGAATTTGCTAAGACAGTCTCAGTTGGACAGTTCTGGAGTTTCCAAGGCTGGATGTGATTTGATAAGAAAGCAAAGTCAAAGCTCTTTTCCCATCAGTTCCATGTCCCAGCTACTTCAGTCCATGAGTTGTCAAAGCTCTCACATGAGCAGCAATAGTACTACCAGCTGTGGGAGCTCAAATACTGCTTTACCATGCACTGGTAACCAGATGCACTTCACAGACACCAGTATGAACTCTGGCAGTCTCCAGAACTCACTGGCACAGAGTTTGCCCTTGCGAGGGGAAGGTGTGCACTGCCAGAACACAAACACTAGCTTTGTCCATGGTACTAGCCCAGGCACAACCAACCATCTTGCAGGTTTAATAAATCAGATGCAGGCTAGTGGGAACTGTGGGATGCTCAGTCAGTCAGGAATGGCTTTAGGAAATTCATTACATCCAAACGCACCTCAGTCAAGAATCCAAGCATCCTCCACTCCAGTGATACCAAACAGCATTGTTAGCAGCTGTAATCAAACAAGTCCTGAAACAGGTACGTTTCCTTCTAAAAGGATACCCCTATGTTTGACTGATTGGGAGTATATGATGACTGTTTTTAAGCAGGTTCCTCTTACGTATCTACTTTTTTAAACTTGGGTTTACCAATATGCAAGGTATGCCTATTTTATGCTGATACCTAGATTCTCAAAAATAAAACAAGTAAAAAACAGTGGAAGACTAAAATATATCTCCTGTTCTCTAAACAAAATCATCCTGGCATCCTTCCTGTGACAACTCTTGCTTCTATTAACTTCCACACACTCTGCATAAGTAAAATCTATCCACTTCTGTACATACCAGAACCACAGCTTTTGTCACTTGCCCAAATAAATAGGGTTGGTTTTTTTGCAGCATGCCCTACTACTTCAACCGCAGAATGCCATGGCTGAGCTGGCAGTCTGTGTACAGGCTATACATATGTTCTTGCTTGCATTAAAGAATTGGTGTTATCGGAAATTAGAGCAGATACTAGTGCAGAACTTTACATACGACTCTTTTCAAGGAAAGCACTGAGGAATCATAGAATAGTTTGAATTGGAAGGTACGTTAAAGATCATCCAGTTCTAACTGTGTATTTCATTTAACTACTACTGGTTGAACAAAGGATGCAGTTTGAAAGATGGTACTATGTTAATTTCTTAACCAGAAAGAAACCTTACACTTGATATTTCAGCTTGGTTAACTTGCAAAGTGTGTTTGATACTATCACAGCTAAACTGCATCAGGTAGTGACTTAACGAAAGTGACTGTAAGCATGCAAGCTGTCTCTCCCATTAGCCCAGGAAAGGACCTCATGTGTATTCTTGAGCTTCCTCCATGAGAGCTGCTTATTCTTTAAAATACAGAATAGAATTATGTAGAAGTAATTTTCTAATATTATGCTGGTCACAGTTCCTGATGATTTCTGAGTGTTTCCATTCCTAATGAAAAGAGGTAGTCTTTTTTTCCTTAGCTATATTGGTGGTTTGTGTCGCTGGCAAGCAGCTATTAATCCTTTCATGGCTGTTTTGCCTTGTCAGTCTGACAAAGAGAAGTATTTCCTGGTATAGTCTGTCTTAGAATTCTGAGACTTAGTACTGTCTTCTGAACAGATCAAAGATCTGGGATTGCCTTAGGAACTTACTTTCCTGTCCCACCTAAAGTACTACAAAATCCCTTTAGCAGGAACTCTGTAGAGTTCAGTGGGGACCACTGGTGTGTATGGGTTCTTCTATATTCAGAGTCGTAGAACAGTTTGGATTGAACAGGATCTTAAAGATCATCTAGTTCCAGCTGCCCTGCTGCAGGAAGGGACACCTTCCACTTTACCAAGTTGCTAAAAGCCCCGTCCAACCACTGCAGTATTATTGAAGCATTGGAATGCTGTCAACTTGCCCTCAGGAAAATAGAAAGGACTGAATGTTACATGAGTTAAGAGCCTGTGTGTCAGCAGTTACCGTTAAGAAGCTGAGCAGTAGTAATTCACCCCGTGTGGGGTAAGGGTTGTGAAAAGGTTCAAGATCAACAAGAGTTTTACATTACATGAAAGTTGAAATAAAATGTCAGTTAAAGACTATTAAAGTGGGCTTCTGGAAATGAGAACCCAGTTTTATTCCCATATAGGGTCTTGTTCCTGGTCCATCACTGATCCAGCCTGAATCTGTAGCCATGCCCTGCTCTGGTTTGGCAGTAGCTAGGACCATGCATGAAGGCTGCCTTTGGCTTGATGGAACTGGTTGTCGGCATACCTACACTAGTCAATCAGAGCCTTTGCCTGTATTGCCAGTCTTTGTCTTCAGGCAAGCTGGATTTCTTCCTGAGAAGACAAATGCAACAGAACAAATATGTGCATGTGTCAAAGCCCCGTGAAGAAAGGTTTCAACATAAACAGCCAATTCAGTCGTCATAGGAAGAGTAACATGTATATAACCCCACCTAGAAACTTCTGCTGTGGGTTACCTACAGAATGATATTTCTAATACCCTAGTGTGCTACCTGATAGAATTATAGCAGTATAATCATAGGGCCTTAAACTGACATTTTTTTTCTTAGCTAAGTGGTAAATGGTAGTCCTGTGTAAGCAAAGACTAGAAAGAGTTCTGTATATTCTGTTCTTCCCTACTGAAGGGGTTTGTTTTTTTAGTTTTGATGCTTTCAAAATGCACACAACCTGCATTTAATTATTTTATTAATATCCACACTAGCTAAGGAGCCTAGAGACCTCTTTTCTTTAAGGTGAAATTTCAGATGCTGTTACCATGATGGGCAGGGCAGGGCCCTGAACTAGTGCCTAAACCTTGATTCAGCCTCCTGCCCAAGTCATTGCAGCAGCACGGGGCTCAGGCATCAGATTTAAATCTCATCCACAGCCCGTGAAAATCCAGTTACGGATATTTTTGTTGTGCTTGAAGAAGAATGGAAGCATTCTTTCCATGAAACAAGTGTGAAATGTTGAGTATTTTGCATTAATAGTAACCTTTGAAAAGCAGTTAGCTAGCACTCTACATTCAGTGCTGTAGACAAAACTATTAAGAGGTATATAATGAATTATTTTGACATGGAGAGTTGTAATTTGGGCGGATGGAACTGAGCAGTGTCAAACATGCGATGTGAAGCATACTTTAAAGAGCGGTTGAGCTGAGTCAGATGTCTGCAGGAAATTCTTGTATTCATATCTGAGTTTGCGGCTTGCCTTTTTTTTTTTTCCTTTGTTTTTAAGCATTTTAATTGCTAAATCTGTTTTCTGTTTCTGTGCCGGCATTCAGAATAGCTACTAATCAGAAAATAGTTCCTGAGAGAAAAAATACTGAGAGTCACCACAGTTAGATAGCTGGTTATTGCTTAAGCTTTTAATTATATTTTAACCACATGGACCAAGTTTTATTATTCTAGCTTTTGTTTTCTTCTTCCACAGATAATATCTTTAGTTTCCAGGTAATTTTCAGCATGAGTGCAATGAATTATAAATGAATAAACACAAAAATAAAAAATTCTGTTTATGCAGTAAAAGTTTTTGAGGTTTTCTGAGTTTGAACCCTTGAAAACTGGTTATGAGCAATTAATTTTTATTAACAATTTCAGTCTCTCAGTTGTATTTGGGTTACAAACACTGTTTAATAACAGCTGTCTTACAAAAGAGCTAGGATCAGGTCTGTATATGCTGTTTAGGGCTGTTCCTTTGAAGAGTTTGTTTTCTGGCAGGAGACTGGGTTCTAGACTCATTTTTTTTCTAATATATGATGTTAATTCTTCTGTTATCCTTTGACGCTGTGTTCCTCATTAATCAAGCTCTCAGATTTTTGATATGCATTGAAGGCAGAATTAGCAGTTTTAAGATTTACTCGAGCCATTTTGCCTCTCTTTGGATTTGTCTCTTCTGTTTTTAAAACAGGACTGCATCACTGTGTGATGTATTTTATTGTAGTCTGGGTTAATTCATATTTTTCTTGCTGTTAACATGTGCCATTAGTCCTGATGTTCAGTGTAGAAAACCTCTGTGTACTGAACATTCAACAAGGAAATCCTGCTAAGAATGCAGCATGCATAAATAATGGAGTAGATGAAAATGAGTGAAAAAATATTTGGGAATAAAAGCTGTATACAGCTGATAAGGGAAATCAAGGGAACTAATGTATAACTGTAGCTGATAGAAATAAAGATGATAAGTTGTATCAAATATCAGAACATCAGAAATATGAGAAACTCTTAAGAGTTTAGTAGTGACAAATAAAGGGCAGATTTGGCAAAGTCTGTATCTCTTCTACAGACTCAGAATAGCAATTTTTGCTGGTGAAATATAGAACAGAAAATAGTAAAATACAATTAAATAGGGAGGAGCGCACAGGACTAATACCAATCAGTGAGGAGCTTATATCCCACTCAAACAGGATTTAATTTCATGCGGCCAAGTACAGTGTGATATAATTGGGAATGGAACATTGCCTTGGAAAACAGTGACTCAGAGAAGGTTTTTAAGAGGTTTTGATTTAATAGACTTAATGCAAAGTGTCAAATCAGTGATGATGCAAAACCAAAAAAGACGTAAAAGAAAAAGCTGGGTGGATCCTTGGAAACATGAAAGTAGGAATACATACTAGAACTGGAGATGCTCCTGGCTCTGTCTGTAGTTAATAAAAGCCGAGTTAGGAAGTGACATTCTGGCTCATGGTCACTGCACATGAGAGGTATGGAAATACCAGAAATTTTGAAGGAGAGCAGCAAAATTTACATGTGTAGTTGTCGATGAGACCTTGGGATGTAAGCCCTGGAGGCAAAGTCTGTACTCTGTTTTACAGAAGATCCTGCAGTCAGGCTCACCTCTCACATTTTGATCATGTCAGCAGACCAGATGCTAGGGTATCAACCTGAATATAAGATGCTGCAGCACTTGGGAGATCCCTGGAATCTGCTGTTTCAAATAAGTGGCAAAGGAATAATATCTCTTCCTACAATTATTTATTATTTGGGCACTATCTGAAAATCATAGAATGCCAGGTTGGATAGGACCTCAAGGCCAAGCATGGCCTAGATTTGATGTCCCAGCACCCTGTCCAGAGGAATCTTCAAAGTGTCTGACGTAAAAAGTAGAAGACTGAATTATTTTTACCTTATCAGACATTTGCTTGCAGCTTCCAGTGTCTGAAACCTGGTACATTCACCATCAAAGAAACAAGTAGTTTTCTTTTTGAGAGAATAATGAATGTTGGAATATGCTGGCAGAGGACATGCTGAGTAATTGAACAGAAAGAGTCTTAAAGAAATTTCACAACCCAGGTGCTGATAGGACTGTTCCGAATAGTGATGGTGGTAGCTTCTGACCTTAGCATCAGCTCAGCTCCCCTCTTGCTGCTCTCCTGTATTCACCTTCGCATGGCATGGTGAACAGCGCTGCTTTCATGCTCAGTGCTCAGAGTATTTGCACATATGTGTTAAACATTGTCATGTAACCTTATTATCAGAATTGAATCCTAATATAACCTAAAGGACTGATGAAATACTTTTTTCTGCCAAACTGACAATTGGCTAGTGCTAGTCAAACTGGAGCTGTTGGGGATTATCTTCTTGCAGAATCGGCGACTGTCTTGTTGCTGATGGGATTACATCTTGGAGAAATTTTTTTTATCAGAAATCTTTGGGGTTTTTCTTCTTCAGCACTATGACAGGGACAGGGTCCAGTTCTCTGCCATTTGTAATATTTGCTTTCCTCCTGGTTTTTGCCTGTAGCACAAAGCAACAGAGGAGCAAATTGCTTTAGTCTAACTTAAGGATTCATCCTTAATCTAGGTGAAAAATACTGATGGGGAAGTATTGCTTCAGATTTTGTGAACCTGTTTTTCTTTGTAGTTTGGGATAAGCATTCTCCCTGACTTTCTAGGAGAGCTGTGAATGTAAGTGCTTTAGTTGGAAGGGAATGATGCTGCAGTTGTGTCCATATTTTGATGCCAACTCTTTGGCATCTAAAGCATCAAGTGTTACATGAAGAAAAAGGTTAAATGTACTATTGGACATAGTGGTAGGTCTGAACATAACACAGGCTTCTCGAAAAATGGTCTTTCCTATGTGTCAAAGAAGATGGAGTGGTTTAAAATACAGCACTTTAAATGTGTACGAAGTGGCATATTCTAGTACATGAGCCTCCGGAATTGCTTCCCCGAATTACTTTTATATATCATAGAATTACAAAGTCAGTAGAACTTTCTGACTTTAAATTCAGAAGAGTATCTGGTTGGCATCCTTCCTGGGGCTTGTTATATCTGAGAAAAATTCCTTATTAAATTGAAATAACCCCTAGTCAGGATGCCAACCAGCTACTCTTCTAATTACAAATCCAATTGAAATTTTCTATTGCTTTTGAGTTTCAGCATTTATATAAATGTACAGAGGGTAGGGAAGGAGAGACAGGTTATAAGGAACCACTGTTATTTAAATCTGGAACTACTTTTCAACATTCTACCCTATTTTCCTTTATTATTTTGGGGAGGAAAAAACTTACATTTTTCTATTCAAATGAGAATTGTAAAGAGTGGGGAAAATGTTCTCAATGAAGAATAAGGTTTCCAGGTATGAGATGTGTGTGGTAGATCAGTTCTGCTCCCTACCCTGCCACTGAAATGAATATTCTCATTTATTTGCTCTTGTTAGTTCTTGATAGAAGATTCATGCACAAAACCACTCTCATTCTCTGAGCATAGAGGAATTACTGACTCAGGAGGCATCAACAATTGTATTAGATAAAACTTAATTGTTATGGTGGTAGACTTTTTATGCAGTGACTGTAAACATACTTGCTACCATGAGGTTTACAATAGAGGAAACGTTTGGAAGTAGAATAGATTTTGCTTTTCAAATTATCTCTATGTATGAATGCTTATTGTTAGCAAATGCTAGCAAATTGCAAGAACTTTAGAATCAGCTTATTCTCCACTTAATTAAGTCAGTTGTTTAGTACAGGGAGCTGAAATCAGTAACTTTCTAATTTTAGCAGAAATGGAAGAAGGAAATGTAGGATTCATTTAATTATTCTGGTTGAGTTCTGGTGAGTCAAGATCAGAAATTGTGATATTACCTGAGCACTTTCTTGTCAGGGGTTATGCTGGGATCATGTACTGCTTCTCCCACGTCACTTAGGTAGAACTCAACATTCCTAACACATCCTTTATCCTTGTCTTTGAACTTGATACCATCAGTGTGTGTTAGCCATGCTTTGAATTCAGCTGCTGTTTCTGGCCCTTCAGGCACAGCTGTGCCTAGTTTGGAAATCACAGTGGTTTTACCTCTCAGATAAATACCAAGATTAAAAGTTCAGCTCAGCTGAGCTCTGCTTACCGAACACACTGCTTGCTTCAGACACACAACTTGGGGTTTTCTTGTTTTATTTCTTATAATTTGAATTTGCCCGTAACTCACAGTCTTTTAGTTAAACAGATTCTTATCTGGTTAGTGTTTTCACTGCCATACATTTATCTAGGAGTTTATATTAATAAAAGGTAGAGGATTTGAAAAAGAAAGAATAATAATACAGAAAGATGAGTCTTATTTTATTAAAGATATTACTTGGGGGGGGGAAGCAACCCTGAATTATATGTGATTTTCCATACGTATTTAGCCCTCCCCATCTTCTGAAAATTTCTTAAGCAGAACCAACTTCAGAAATTACTAGAGAGTGGAGTGGGAACTGTTGAAAGAAATAATGCCTTTTGTTGCATTTTTATTTTTATCGAAATTTGCAGTACAGTGTTTTACCTCATCTGCAGTGCATCCCCCACAACTGTGAATGGGGGAATGATACAGAATGAGATCAGTGCTAACACTCCTTTGTCTGTATGCTGTTGTTTTGACAGTTTTTACTAGAAGACTGTTTCTGCTTTCTGTTAACAGCTAGGCACCTCAAAATAGTTTCCCCAAAGTCATTTTAAAAACAACAGTGATGGTAAAATGCAGAAGTCAGAAGATACAGGGGCAAGGAGAAGAGCCAAGACTGAAACTGAATCAGGTGTATTTAAAAAAAAAAATCAAACCTAAACTAATTTACTAATTTTAAGGATTTCTGTTGTCCTAGAAACAGCTTTGGGCTTTTTGCCCTTCCCCCCAAATTTTTTAGACTCATTCATGGCTGAGTCACTTTTCAGAAGATGCAGAGACTGCATGCTGTAGTCCTCTGCAATTTTCATCCTTAAAATAATCTGTTAAAGGAAAAGTTTGAAAAATGCTGTTAAGAATGGGGCCAGCATTACAGCTGTTTTGTTGTAAGTAAAAAAAAAGCCATACATGATCATGCAGCATTATGCCATTGGTAGTCATAGTCATACACTCAGCTGCTACAGTGATAAGTGTGATATTATGGAGAGACAGTTAAATCTCTTTCACAGAAGAGCACATTCTGTGTGGACGGAGTGTTATATATGAGGGGAGTTCACATTTTTAACTGGTTCTCCTGGACTGAGAAGGATGTTTTATTTATTGGTCCATTGTTTGTGATTTCTCTGTTTGAGGAAGGTGTGCAATCTCGATAAGGGGAACAAGTGACAGTAGTTCACTTTTAGCTGCTGAATTATGGTTTCTTTGGAATTGAAAGCGCTATAATAAAGGTGATACCAGGTAAATATCTTAAATGTTTTCTGTTCCAGAATGAAAAGGGAGAATATAATTATAAAAATATGTAGCTCTTAGTTCTAAGTTTATAAGTAAGTGATGGAATATGTAGTTAAAGCAAGATCATGTTGTCTCAAATTTTCAAGGAATATGAGGTCATATCATTTCCATCAGAGACTTCTGTACAAGTTAATCCTCTTAAAATCGCTAATTTAGCCATACTGCCACTGATGCAAACTATGGGTTTGGATCTCTGTGTCGATACTCTTATTTCATAATAGTATTGCAGTAGCTTCTGGAGGCCTCAAGCTTGGACTGGTGACACTGTGCGGCAGAATTTGCCCAAGCCATTTGAGTTACAGTAGTAATCACAATGCCTAAGTGATCTTTTGTGCTTTCACACCTTCATAATCTCAGGCATGCAGTAAAACTTTTCTCTCTCCACTCTTGCCAGATCTTTTTGAAAGGATCATGCAGATTTCTTCTGCAAGAGCTACCGAGTTTCACTCTACGAGAGGATGGAAGTGGTGGAGGGCTTACCAAGAAGCTCATAACATGACCAGGGAGTTAAACATGAGTTTCTGACACAGGCTTCAAAAAGTTGAAATGTTCTAAATAAAAAAAACAATAAAGAAAATACCATGCATAAACTAGCTAGCTGCATTTTTATTGAATATGCAGGAAAGCAAGAATTTAGAAAGGATTATCTGTGATGTTTATTTGTTCTCAGCTCTCAAAATGCTTTAGGTGTTAATGGCTATTGAGCAAGTCCTGCACTTTTAGTTTCCTAAATCTGTTTTATCAGGTTTTTTATTATGCAAATTCCAGCAATGTACTGTTGAGGCTGTTGAAATACTAGAAAACATAATAGGTAGTTCTTTATAGAGAAAAGCATTGTTAAATGTTATTTGCATTATCATTTTCTAATTGATATACTTTAACTGCACATTTTTAGGAAAATCAAGGAACATTAATATATCATTAATGTTCCTTGATTTGGTAGAAGTACCTTTAGCATCTATGAAAACTACAGAGGTTTGCTTTTGATTTAAATTGTCCGGTTTATAAGGAAGTTGGCCATTATCCACAATACATTGTCATTATTGTTCCTACCTGGTTTTATGCAGACACAGTTCTTCTTACACTGCAGAAATGGTACATTGTTTTTGTCTCTTTGTTTAGTTTGAAATCAGTAGCTCATACCCAACTTCTCTTTCTGAGGACATTGAAGCTTGCTGTACAAATCTTCATATTGTTCAAACCTTAATGCTGTTTAAAAACCTGGGCTATATCCTACCATCCCAATAGCATATGTGTACATATGTGTTCCTGTCTTTTCATGGTAGGACAATGCTGAGATATTAATGATAAATATCTTCCACTCTGATTTCTTTACTAACTGAGCAGGGAGACTGAATCTGCTTGAACAAAAACTGATTTCATAATATCCATTGATTTTGTTGTATCTGCTTAAGAATACCTGTGAAGGAATAATTTTAAAAAAAGGGACACATAAAATCCACACGGGAATAAACTCGCTTTCAAAAGAAAACAAAATAAATATAAATAAAATACTCTAGCCCCCAAACTTTAAAGCTGTGTGTCCTATTCAGCTTTCATTTATTTACTCCCAAAACATTTAGTTGACCCTCTAGAAGAACAATAGAACTACTTTTTCAACATTCTGGATATTTCTTCTTCTCACTCTACTGCAAAGACAGTTCCTTTTTCTCAGCGAGTGGTAAAGGCACTTCCGGCAGACATCTCTGTCTGCAAGAGCTGGAAGCAGGCATTCGTCTTAGGCTTTTATGGCTTTTAGTCCAACTCCTTCAGCTTTTTTTCATATAACTTTTAAGAGCTTCTGATTATTGAGAAGTGTTGTTTACTGAGCTAGCATGTATGATGCATTGGGTTGCCAGGGTTCAAAATACCAGGTTTTTATGAAACGTGGAATCTTGAAATTTCCTTTTCGCTTTCAACTCATATTCACTGTTCTCATCAAAACTGTCATCTTGGCACCATTCTCATCAAAACTGTCATCTTGGAGCCTGGATACCATAATAATGAACCATTTCACATGGGAATTTTGGGTGAGCTAGGACACTGTTGAAACTCTTTGGTGCTGCAGTGCGTCTTTTCTTCTGGCTGTCATCCTTCTCCAAGCCTGAAGGAAATGCAAGTGGTCAGGATTGCAGTCCTATTTTCCTTACAGCACTACTGGCCAAGACAGCTTGTTTGCATGGGGATTTTTTTTTTCAGCTGACATCCACCATCTGGTTTCCACTGCCATCTTGCTGTCTTTGAAAATTCTAGTAAATGCAATGTATGAGTCTAGATACCACCTTGAATTAAAGGCAGACCTCAAAGGACATCTGGAGTTGGTTCCAGATGACCGCTGCTATGCTTTTGTTCTACTGCCAGGTTTGAAAGGACAGCCCTGTTATTAGGACTTCTCTTATATTCACAGTGTGACTTATACCGCTGCTTTGGTGAGGCATGTTACATTTTAACTTGCTGTTTCAGAGAACTCCTCAGGTCTTCACACTGCTGATGCTGGGCATCACTTTCTTCTTATTGCACCTGGTCTCCTCATGAGTCAGAAAAATGTGACTGCTCATGTTCATCCTGGATCTTGGATATTTTGTTTTAAAACTGGGGAAGGACAGTTCAGAGGGCTCTCCAAGGGCTCTAGCGGCCTTACCAGAGGAAGATGTCCTTCTGTACTTTGTTGATGCGGCACTATCAATCACAATTAAGGAAATTATGCATGTTTTACAAAGCGGAAAAAATAATTCAGATTTTGTCTTTTGGCTTGGAGCCAAGCATTCAGAAGATGTCTGGCAGCACTATATTTTAATGAGAGTGGGTGTGCATGCATTTCTTCATCTGGAATATTGACTCGTTGGAGATGGTATTTTGGAAGAGATCCAAAAATCATATTCTGGCAGTTCAGTCTGTTGCCGGAGATAGGTTTGTCCCAGACTGCAATTGTAAATATTGTATTAGCTGCTGTCCAATTCAGGACTCTTTACACCAGTTCCTACTGTGTCTTTCTGTCAGGTGGGTTTTACTGAAGCTTGGGGGTATTTCTCTTTGCTATTTCTGCCAAAGTCTGGCTGCTCATCGGCTCTTCAACTCCCAAACTTCTCCCGTCTGGATTCCAGTAAGGACACATTTTCTTCCTTGTGCTCAGAATCCATGGACTTTTTTTTTTTTTTTTTCCTTCAGTAGGAGTTAATGGCCTCATTAATCTGGGGAAAGAGCAAGTGTTGAATGCGCTCTAGACCTCTCAGGTTAGATCTCCAGAAGCGGTGTTTGACGGAGGTTAGAAAACAAAGCAGTGTTTGATAAAAACACAGCAACAGTCTTACAAGTTTGAGATTTGCTTCATACCACGTACTCTTCCGTGTAGTCATTTACCTGAGTGGAATGGAAAATAGGATTATAAATAAATGAGAAATAGAGATTAGGTCCACTGGAAAATACCAAAATTAGATTTTATATTCATGAGAGCACTATATGTAGAACAGTTTCCTCATCCCTGAATTAAAAATCTATCCATGTGCTGCTTAACACATTGAATGTGATTTCTACTCATGAGGGAGGCCTTTCCTAGTCACCAAGGAAATAGCTTGTATATCTATCTTTCCCCTATTGCAGGGGTAAAGAGTTTCCAAGCAAATATTGCCTGGAATGAACTCATGGCTTAGAAAGTCCAGTATATCAGACTTCTGCTGCTAAGTTGATGGTAGCTGTTTTTATCTGTATGACAGGAAGATTTATGTGGAAGGCCATTTACAAGTGGGAGGAATAGCCATCTGAAGTCACTGAGATACTGCCTTGTCTGTCTTAAACTAGGTGACAACTAGAGAGACTAACCTTAAGTGTCTCTCAAAGTGCAGTGACAGCATTATGGTTCAGCGAGCAATTCTTCTTAACCAACATCATTTAAGAAGGCCTACGTATTTTTAACTATGTACCTTCTGTGTACCTTTTTGAGTTGTCATAACATTAAAGCACTAAAAAAATGATATTTTAAATTATAAGTGATGTTGAGATTTGATTCTGTTCTTGGCAGTTAACAGTGTAGTTGCACATCACTTTTCAAATAGTATTTGTTTAGAAAAATTATAACTGATACTTCCTGATAATCAGTACCTTCTCGTCTCTGTCCTATGACCTGTATTTGCAGGGCAGTTAAGAATGGAAAATGATTTTATTGTGTTAAAACCATAGTTAAATACATTTATAATTATACAGGTTTATATATATGCAATATATAATTTTAATATTCAAATGTTCTGTAATGAATTTCAATAAATAAAGTAGAAAGGTGTAATTCAAGGCAATTGCCCTTGCTTTAATTCTCCTCGTGTCCTCTCACATGTTTTTTATGTATGACCACTGTCAATTCAAGACTCTTGCCTTAAGTAAAAGACACAGAATAATTTATTTTACATTTCAAGTTTGGTAAAGGGGTATAAAGGTACCCAAATCAACTTTATTATTCTCCAACTCTTTCTGTGCACCCCCCTCATACTAAATTTATCCAGCTGGTCTTTCTTTTCACGCCAAGTGATGGATATGACTAGACCACCATTCCAATTTACATTTTCTTCTTTATAAATTGTTGGGGGCAGGGGAGTATTGAATGTGTTGACCATAATGTATTTTTCTCTTGACATTCTGTCATGGGCATCATTATGATATGTAATCAGCATCATTGATTTTTTTCTTCAGGAGTCCAAAATAATACTTTAAATAATAATTCTTCTGAACCCCATTAATGGAATAGAGCTGGAAACAGAAGAACATATGGTTCACATCTACATTTAGGTCATAGGATAATAGAATGGTTTGGTTTGGAGGGGTCCTTAAAGATCATGTAGGTCCATCCCCCCTGCCATGGGCAAAGAATCATGTACTCACACACAGAGCATCATTCCTGTCTCCCATTGAGCCTTTTTCCTAGTAGTTAATTTCATACTGGTCCATGGCTAGTATAGTAAGTTGTGGTTGCTTTTAGGTTTATGCTAGTCAATATGTGAAGAATGAAATCTTGTTTTATCACACTCAAAGAAATTTAAGGGAAGTACAAGTGTGTGGTTAAATAGTGTATGGTTGAATAGTTTCCAGTGAGATGTGTCACAGCATGTAGTATCTGAAGTAGCTGATGGCAGATTCATTCATACTATGAAAGTACTAAAATCTGGATGCTGAAAACATTTTCTTTCCTCTGCATGGGTAGCAAATGTTGATTTCTGGATTAGTCTAGTTACTTTAAAACCTTGAGGATTTTCTCCCGACAGGCAGCATACTATTAATGGTTCTGTCCTTTTGTGTTGCAGGGGGTTCAGGACTGTCATCATCAATAGCCGTAGCTGGCACCAACCAACCTGCCATCACAAAGACAACATCTGTGCTTCAAGATGGTGTTATAGTCACTACTGCAGCTGGAAATCCACTTCAGAGCCAGCTGCCCATTGGGAGTGATTTCCCTTTTGCTGGCCATGAACACTCACTTCATTTTCCGCAGAACAGCTCTTCAAACAACAATCTTCCACATTCTTTGAATCAAAACCTCCTCAATTCTCTGCCTATCTCTTTGCCAGTGAATCAGCAACATCTCCTAAACCAGAATCTATTAAATATACTACAGCCTTCAGCAGGAGAAGGCAAGTCTGAGGTCAACCTCAACCCTTTAGGTTTTCTCAACCCAAATGTAAATGCTGCTTTAGCTTTTCTGTCCAGTGACGTGGATGGGCAGGTATTACAACCTGTTCATTTTCAGCTTCTAGCAACCCTCCTTCAGAACCAAGCCCAAGCAGCTGCCATGCTTCCCCTACCATCTTTCAATCTGACCATCTCAGATTTGTTGCAACAGCAAAATAACCCTTTGCCCTCAGTTACACAGATGACAGCCCCACCTGACCATTTGCCAAGCAATCTGTCAGAAAGCAACAGGGTGGAGACCCTTTTAACCAACTCCCTGGGCAACCCCATACCAAGCTTTTCAGGTACTGACACTACTTCTAACCCCCTGCTCCTCCCAGCTGTCTCTGGGGCCTCAGCATTAATGGCCTTGAATCCCCAGCTGGTGGGAGGTGTTCTGAACTCTGCATCGGGCAACACTGCTAATCATCCAGAGGTTTCCATAGCCACCTCTTCCCAGGCAACCACTACCACAACCACTACATCATCAGCAGTGGCAGCACTGTCTGTCTCAACCCTGGGTGGTGGGACAGCAGTGGTGTCAATGGCAGAAACATTGCTGAACATATCTAATAATGCTGGGAATACATCTGGTCCAGCTAAACTCAACAATAACTCTGTGGTGCCACAGCTACTTAACCCTCTACTGGGGACAGGTCTGCTTGGTAAGTTCAATTTCTTAACAGATATAAAAGAAAAACAAAAAAAGAGGGTTGGGGAGGGGGAATTTTGGATTCTAGTTTCTATTTCTAAAGACTCCACTTTATCATAATTTTTTAAGGTTTTTGTGTGTTACAGCTTGTTTATGGAGAGAAACGTAAGAAATTTAAAATACATTCTGATTTAATTAAGTAAAATTTAATACTGGTTTTGTAAATTATTTTGTATTCCATTTTTCATTCTGATGCCACCTAGACCTACTATATACACTTTAAAATTCTGCAAGCAATTGGACTTGCTTCATTTTTCAAGTAGTAAAAGCACAGACGCATCTCTGGGATGCAGTGTTTCATTTCAAGTGCATGTGGCATCACAGGGTTAGTATGAGTAGCTGTGCAGTAGATGAAAAATGGTGAAGTGCTTTTCTCCAAATGAATCAAAAGTGCCAAAACCACAAGCACACTCCCGTGTAAAGTAATCCTTAAAGCACTTGAAGTAGGTCCTCGCGCAAGTTCAAAGAGGAAGGTTGCCCTTCGAGCCCTTTATTGTGTGTTTATATTTTCTCATTTCTGGTTGGGTTTGGTTTTTTTCTGTTTAGCTTGTAGCTTAAAAACCCAGGATATCTTACTTGACAAACACCTCCATCCCAACACAAATCATTAAAAAGCCCTTAAATACAATTTTTTTCTCCTGGGTCTTGTTTTTAGCAAGAATATGTAATATAGTTAGTACTCCTTTGTTGTTTGGTCTGTGCTATTTAATAAATAGGCTAGTAGAAGGAATTAAATAGTGGCAAAGAGCTGATAAGTGTTTTAACTTAATACCTCATATTTAACTACTGAATGGCTATCACGAACTCAACCCTGCTTTATATTTTCCATGTCAAATCTGACTAAAACGATGCTGCAAATGGAAATTTTAAGTAAAACAAGAGCTTTTAATTAAAAGAAAGAAACTGAATAAATGGATATATTTTTAAGTTTTGTTATTTCATAGAGTCAGGTTCAGCAGTGTATTTATTTTACTAAAATAGAATTTTCAGGTAAAGTGGGATTTTTAATTTTTCTTTTTTTTTCCCTGTCTGTCTTCTGCTGCCCCAGTACTGTTTGCAGCAGTCACTCTTTGGAAACTAAGAATAAGATTCCAAGACAGCAAATATCATAGAAGCTCATTGTGCGTTTGTGTGTGCTATTCCAAAGGCAAAGACAGTCATGTCAGAAACCTTTAGAAAGAGTCCAGATAGATGTGACATACGAAAGAAGCAGTTCTGAAGAACTAAAGGAATAAAGAGTAGGAGACACATGCCTTGAGGACCGTTCTATAGAAGATTGAAGGGAAACAGTGTTGTTTTACAGAAGCATTTGTTTAGCTGTCAGTTAAAATTTGAGTCAAGGAAATTCCTCCTGACTATTGAAAACTGTACTGACTTACGTTTCCCTGTGTTTGAATTACAGGTGACATGTCATCTATAAACACTACTTTGAATAACCATCAGCTGAGTCATCTCCAGTCGCTATTAAACAACAATCAGATGTTTCCTTCAAATCAGCAGCAACAGCACCTTCTCCAGGGGTATCAGAACATGCAGGGCTTTCAAGGCCAGCCACCAATTCCTGGCCCAGCTAACAACCCAAACCCCATGGCGTGTCTGTTCCAAAACTTCCAGGTAGAAAGCAAAATGAAATCAATTTTCAAACAAATATGCAACTCTCAATAGGTAAAACTATATGCTCCGTAGTTAGATTTTTATTTTTTGCCGAGTGTTTAAGACAATATGATATATACACAGTTGCTCTCTGTGTAGTTTTTGGATTTTGCAAATCAGAAATATTTGTTATGGAAATTTTATTCCTTTTTCCTTAGAAATTGGGTATGGTTTCTTTGGAAAGAGTTATGCTGTATGTATTGAAAAAAATACACTATGTATGTTCTTGCCACTTAGTATATATTTTTAGCAAAACTATTTTCCATTCCGAAGAAATTATTATAATTCCTGTTTAGGTTACTCTTACAATTCAGTGATGAGAAATAAATATTGATACCACTTTACAGCAATTAGAAACTTAATAAATTATTATAGGTGTGTACCAGTCCTCTTATATTCCCACTGAATGAGAAGAACTAGCTGTAATGTGGACTGTGTAGACTGAAGAAAACAGGTGTTAGAATGAATGTGCAATGACTAAACTGCAAAAAATGTTTATTTTGTTATTATTTGTTATAACTGTTATACACAGTTATTATGTAAATGCTGTTTAGCTAAATAGACAATGCAAGTTGAGCTATCAAACTAGCATACTGACAGGAAGATAGCAAGCAAAATGGCTGATAAAACCAGAGTTAAAATACATATTTGTTATTATTCAGTAATTTTGTGGCTGCTGCACAGCTCAAGACATGAAGTCAGAATCATGCATATAGTGCCAGACAGTGCTTTTACCCTTTAAGAGGGAAAAAAGAAGACATGTTGTTTTCTCAGTGTAGATGTTTCACTGCTATTGCAAAATCACAGTCCTCTGCCTATTAAATCTCTTTGGTTTTGTATGAATTTTGGCTTTATCTCAGTATTTTTTGCTTCAGAGTCTCAGTTATATAAATAGTAACAGTATTTAAAGGGGCTTTTAGAAATATTTTACCCTTGTTTTTTACATTTTTGTTATAGCTCTATTATTGTCATTCTCTTCACTGCCTACATATGTGACAAGAAATATAAAAAGCACAGTTACTTTAATCTGAAGGTTACAATTTACACTGGCAGTGCCTGACATTACAGCTGCAATGCGTAGGGATGCAGGCATGATTTACAAGGGACTAAAGTAGTAAGAGGTCCCACAAGAGAAGCACTTAACTGAAGGGGAAAAAATAGAAATGTTAGTCAATTCTAAAAAGACAGTGATGGCCTACATTCCAGTGATTCAATAAGGAGCATACAAGGACCCCAGAAGAGCAGCTGGTATGGAAGAAAGAAGCAAAATTAGGGTGTGGGAAGGAATGAAAGAAAATAGTTGAGAACAGAAATATTGACCTTTGTGGAGGTGTTTAGGACTTGAGAGAAAGCAGGGTGCTGTACTTCAATCAGAAGAGAAAATCCCTGAAAAGACTCTGAAAGAGAGGATAATGCAGTCTTAGCTGTGGATGGTAGGTTGTGTCATTTTGTGCAAGGCATCTGTTTTGATCCAGGAGGCAAATTCTAAGAGACGGTGTTTTTGTTTTCCTCTAAATTAAGCTTTTGTTTGTTTTCTGTCCATCTTGTTCAGCATTGAACTTCTTAACTGATGCATTGCCAAAATAAAATTATGTACTGTAACTGTCACCCTGGCCACCATCCTGATTTGTTTATCAAAATGAAACCAAGTTTTACTGTTGAAATGTAACTTTAGGCAGGATAGCAATTTCTGTCTTTTTCTCTACTTTTTCCAGGTGAGAATGCAGGAGGATGCTGCTGTCCTGAACAAAAGAATGATCACTCAAATGGGAATGGCACCAGTTCCTGACAGCTCCAACACTATGCTTCCTCCTTTCCAAGAAACATCTTGTGATTTGCAGCAAAGAAATGAACCCTCTCTTGGACAACAAGCAAAAGATAACCTCAATGTTGCTGCTCAGGGTGATACATCGGTGGATGCGATCTACAAAGCAGTTGTAGATGCTGCAAGCAAAGGAATGCAAGTAGTAATCACCACTGCCGTTAGCAGTACAACACAGATGAGTCCCATTCCAGCTTTGAGTGCCATGAGTGCCTTCACAGCCTCAATTGGTGACCCGTTAAATCTTTCTAGTGCTGTCAGTGCAGTAATCCATGGAAGAAACATTGCCATTTCTGATCATGAAGGTAGGATAAGGAGCACTAGAGGAACACGAATACTGAAGAATTCAGAGCATGGTAAAAATTCAAGTGAAGGGGATGGGTATGAATATTACAAATCATCAAGTTGTAACACACCCAAAAAACAGTGGGAAGGGGAGCAAAGTCCTGTCAATGAGGTAAATAGGTGGAAATGTGATGAGTTTCTAGACCACTCTACCCATATCCATAGTAGTCCTTGTCATGAAAGGCCCAATAACATCTCCACACAGCCATTATTGCAAGGTGAGCAGCATCAGATACTGTTATCACAGCGAAATTGTCAAAGTGATAAAATGTTGGAGGAGAATTTCAGGTATAACAATTACAAAAGAACTATGATGAGTTTTAAGGAAAGACTGGAGAACACTGTGGAACGATGTGCACACATAAATGGAAATAGGCCTCAGCAGAACAGAGGATTTGGGGAGTTGTTGAACACTTCTAAACAAGATTTGATTCTGGAAGAGCAATCTCCAAGTTCCTCAAATAGCTTGGAAAGTTCGTTAGTTAAAGACTATATCCATTACAATGGAGATTTTAACGCCAAAAGCATTAATGGGTGTGTGCCTAGCCCTTCAGATGCTAAAAGCATCAGTAGTGAAGATGACCTAAGGAACCCAGATTCCCCTTCTTCAAATGAGCTGATACATTACAGGCCGAGGACGTTTAATGTTGGCGACTTGGTCTGGGGCCAAATCAAAGGACTGACTTCATGGCCTGGAAAGCTAGTAAGAGAAGAAGAGGTTCACAATTCATGTCAACAAAACGCTGAGGAGGGGAAGGTATATTTATATATATATGCACATATTTATCTTTCTATATACACATGTAGATACGCCCGTACAAATGTTTATCGAAACTATCTGGGGCCATTCTTTATTCTTTGTCTCTCATTTTAGTAGGACAGTTTGCTTCTTTTCCATAATTCCAGCTTGCAGAACTGAATTTTTCCCTTAGTTATCTAAAGAGAAACTTCCACCAGTGCCATGAATCAGATTGTATTTTAGCCTGATTATGCTAATTCACACACAAAGGATTTGGTACACAAAAAATGTTGACAAAAAATTGTTTAACTTACATGGTGTAGTTAGTCAGACTTCTGGCTGTGTTCAGTGAAGCTGATATGGGAGTATAAAAGCATTGAAAACTGCAAAAAGGAAAAGTGATTTAATCAGATTGAAGAGTGTGTAAGAAGCAAAAGCTTGCTGATTGACACATGCACTCTTTAAGAGGAAATGCATGTGCGTTTTCACCTTGAAAGGAGGTTTTGGGTATCCTTTAATAGTAAGGAAAGCATTCCATTTTGCTCTTTCATACTAAAATTATTTGGTTTCCTTTTTTTTTTTTTTTTTTTTTCCCCTGACAAATCATGTGCTTGTTGGGGAATATACCAAAAATGCAGTTACCAAGGAGTTATTGGTTATTTTGTTAGGATAAATATTTCAAATTCTCGTCTCCAGTACTTGTAAAGCATTATGGTTTTGTAGTTCGTAGAAATATTTCTATATAGAAGATTTGAAACATTTTATAAGTGCTGTTTTATAAAATGTAAATTTTAAAAACATGTAAGCAGAAGGGAAAGACCTAATGAAATAGCTTTTTGCCTCTGACACAAACAAATCAAGCCATGTGTCCTTTTTCCCCCTATTCCTGCCTCTTACATTGCATGACAACAGTCATAAGAATGGTGATAGTGGGTTGGACCAAAGTATTCCTACCCAAAATCTGACCAACAGTAGATATCCACAGGAAACAGAATGCAAGAGGATGTTGGGAAGTGCTTCTTCACCAGCAGTCTCTGACTCCCACCAGTCAAAGCTCAGGAACTCCTTGAGCTGAAACTGGTGTATCTTTGTTGTAACGACTGCTGGCTGGTCTTACCATATTTGCTGATGGTAGGCTGGTATGCAGATGTAATTTCCCCCAACAGTCCAGTAGATCTTTGGTGAATTTGGTACTATAAATAACTGTGGTGATGTTTGGCCAGAATGGTTTCAACCCTCGTTCAAGAGAATTTTAGTCTGTTTTTACAAGTGGTTTCTCTGTTGATCTCTTTATAGCCGTAAAGGTTTCAAAGAGCTCCAGTCTGACTATGCTGAACGAAAGTATTTATGGAGAATTCAGTATGCTTTGCTAGCAGTATTTGAATGCTTAAGAGCTCATTCCTTATAAAGGTTAGATCCCCAAGTTACAAGTCAGTTTATAAAGTACAGGCAAATGGAACAGACCACAAAATACAAAAGATTAAACAAAACTGGAAAAATCAGGTGTACAATGTCACCATCCCTTATGAATTACAGAAAGAGTGTTTACACTGCATGTATGTTCCAAGTATGCATTTATGTATTAACCTCACAAAGTTGTGTATCCATATGTGTATGACTGTTTCGATATCTTTGAAAAGCTTTTTTTTGTAAAAAGGAGGATTTTTTTTCATTTGCATTCCTTAGCAGTTTTCTGAGTTTACTCCGGAATTTGTAGATACCGGAATGTAGAGTTGCTTTGTGCAAACCCACCTTCTTTAATTTCCTGTCTCCTGTGTACATTATATAAGCATCGTGTAACATTATATTCCATGGAACAGATTTTATTGTATACTGAAGCATGAACAACAGGAAAGCAAACAGGAAATGGCGTACATTGATGCTCATGCAGTACTGACAAGGTACTTGTGGAGGCAGCAGGATGGACTGTTTCAAGCTCTTCATCTGAAAGTCCCATGTAATGGATCACCTCGTGCTTCAGAAGGCCTTTAACTTAATGATAATAATTAAAAAAAAAGCCTGTTTTTCTCCAAGAAGTGGTGCAGAGTGAATGATCATTCCAACGGCCAGGAGTTGAGGTTGAAAGGTGGGATACAGGGGTTAATATGAAAGAGGTGAAAATGTGTATGTGCTGTATAATAGTTCTGTTTGTAGTTGAAAATAGACAGGAATTCCCATGCACAGTGGCAATCTATACACATGTTCAAACACTCTCATAATATGTTGTACAGCTGCATTCTTCAGATGTTTGGTCACCCTCATCTGAAGGAAAGACAAGGTGGGGGAGCGGAAGGACCAAAAAAAATTAACCTTGAAAACCAAAAAAGAAATAACCTGAAAAACCAAATGGTCTTCAGAAATTCTGTGCTTCAGAAAATCCTATAACGTTACAATTCATCGTGGGAGTCACTATCAGCAGTTGTGAAAATACTATTTTCTGTGCAGCTTTCTTAAAGCATCTTTCAAAGTATTTGTATAATCGTATGTTAACCTTCTATATTGTAATATTAGTTTTGCTGTGCTGTTGGAATTTCATGGTACTTTCTATATTATCTGTACTTTGTATCATACATAATTCGATTTTTGTTTCCATTTAAAAGACTTTGGGTGTTAAATGTATAATGCTTCTGTTTGAAAAGCAGCTAGAATGGTGTTTCCCACACAGGAGAAGAGAGGAATATTGCACCTTTGTTTCCTAACGAGCACTTGCTTTTTGGCTATTTGAAAATTAAAGAGGAACCCAAAAGAACTGCAGCAGTAACAGCAGAAATTTGGAAAAGGAAGGGAGCAAGCCTGAAACTACACACACATCCTAAAATGGAGGATGTGTATTTCATGAAGTAATTAATTTTATTATTAACCAAATCAGATAACCTAGACGAGAACAAAGTTTTGAGAGCAACAATGTGAAAGTCAGGATTTCTATGAGCAGTAATTTCCAGTTAGTGTATTTCATAGTGATTCTTACAGGGCAAGTATTGTTCTCAGTATGACTTTCCATCAGTTAAACTAGGTTTTTTAAGATGAGCTTTTATAGTTTTACAGATAATAATATGTGTGATTTATCAGTGTCCTGAAAATCCTATTTGTATGTGTTACTTATTATTGTAATGGCTTATTGTATTATTAATTCAAATAGATCTATTATACTTGCTTCCAATACCATGTTATATTAGCAGTTTGATACTACTTTTGAAAAGTGCTAGCAGGTGTTGTAATGCTCTACCATTACAAACTTCCAGTGATGAAGATACTGATTCTTTTTTATTACTTAAGTCCCTTGTTACCCAAACATGGTATTAGCTCTTCAGAAAAATATTTACCATTGAACTTTTTTTATATATCTAGTGGCAGGTGTATACAGCCCTTCGCAAAGCTTGCTTCTTCTGTGGACATACATATTATAGATTTGGATAATGTCCAATTTAACATTCATGACAACTCTGTCATGTAGTAACGTGTCCAAGGTAAAGGGTCACAATTATTATGTTATTTTCATAGAATCATGGAATGGTTTGGCTTGGAAGGGACCTTAAAGATAATTAGTTCCACACCCCTACCACAGGCAGGGACACATTCTGCCAGACCAGGTTGCTCAAAGCCCCATCCAAACTGGCCTTGAACACTGCCAGGGATGGGGCAGCCACAGTTTCTCTGGGCAACCTGTGCCAGGGCCTCACCACCCTCATGGTGAAGAACTTCTTCCTGATACCTAATCTAAAACCCCTCTGTCAATTTAAAGCCATCCCATATCCCTCTATCCTATCCCTACATGTTCTTGTAGAAAGCCCCTCTCCAGCTTTCTTGTCAGCCCCTTTAGTCACTCGAAGGTGCTTTAAAGTCTCCCTGGAGCCTTTTCTTCTGCAGGCTGAACAAGCCCAAGTGTCTCAGAATTCTTTAATTCTGTTCAATTTGAAAAGTCAAAGTTTATCCTTTAGCTGTTTTTCAAACATGCTGTAAAATGGAAGACTTGAGCTGTGGTGTATCACAGAGTAACATTGCCTCCATTAATACAGTTATAATGTAGGAGATGTAACACATAAGCTTCTGAAGGTGGTTTGCTCATCCTGTAAGTGTTGTGTGCTGTTTCTTCTGTTATCCTCGTGAAAGCTCCCCATGTTTTAAACAAATAGTATTTCTTCTGTATGCATTTGTATTTTTCCAAAGTCTGATTAGGAGAGGAAGTATTTGAAGTATGTGCAGTCTTGCATTAAAAGTAAACACAGTTTTAAGGGAAAAGAGCTACAGTCTGCAGCATAATTGAATCTGTTTCATGAAAATAGGAATCTTGCCTCCCCATGTACCAGTTTCACCATTAATGACATTTGTTTTGTAAGTTCCTGGAACGGCAGTATTCCCCAATTTCATTATCAGATACGTAAGTTCAGACATGGGAAATTTGATCTAAACATGTATTATATTTGCGTTATTTCTAGAGATTTTGGCAACTTGCTCTCTGACTAACTTCACATTGTCACATCTAAAAATTTATTTCATTGTGAATATAAATTATTTAGTAATAGAGAGTCTGGGTTTAGAGGGAATTTGCATTTAAGTTTCTTTTTTCTAATTGTGTATGGGCATGCTTAATAAATTTGTACTTATAGAATTAATTTTCCTTGTGTAAAAATATAAGCTGTACTTTCTAATGAAACAAATGCTATATAACGTTCTTGTTATGTAAAGATAAAAAATAAGTCAAGCAAAATGTGGCAATATTGGCAAAAATAAGGAATTCATCCACTCATTTTCTTTACATTGATGTGTTTTAAATACCTTTTTTTGTTTTTAAGCAGAAATGACTGAGCCAAATAATATACAGAGTTAAGTGGGCTTATGTTTTGAGAATGCAAATGATAATATATGGATAATATAGTTTGTTTTCTTCTTGCTTGTGTTGTTTACACTGCTAATAACTGGTACTGTGCAGTGGTGCCAGTAATTATATGCAGCAGTTTATATACAGATTGCTTAAAAGATTATCATTCTGGTTAGTTTCAAGAGACCTGAAATTTCCAGTTAACGAGCTTTAAATACCAGCTCAGCAGCCCTGTTCAGCATGTGCCTGTATTCATTCCTGACTCAGCAGATTGCTAAAGTATGTGGTGCTTAAGTGAAGAAAAAAATTTAAAAGACCTTTTTCAGGACCAGTGAGTCAGCTGGTTAAAGCAAGCTCCAGATAAGACTCATAGATTCCTAATGCATAAAGTTTGTCACCTTGCCCACCCCTTTTTCAAGGCCTGAAGCCTTTTAACTTAAGCATGTAGGGTGGCTCCTCTGAAATAGGAATGAATGTGACCGTGCCATTAGTAGCATTGTTGAACGGAGGCTTAAAACAATTTATCCAGAAATTTGAGGTGATGTAAAACATTTTTGTGTTGATGGCATCTATAAAAATTGTATCATGTGCACTAGGCAACTATTCCAGGTGGTCTCAAAGGTATAAAATACATTTATAAAATGTGAGTACAGAGTTAAAAGTCTTCAACAACAGTGTTCATATTAATAATATGAAGAAAAAAAGGTTTTAAAAATGTTAGTCTCCTTAATTTTGTTTTCATGAGTGTTGTGGTTTTGGTTTTTCTGTTTCTGTTGCTGTGGACCCTCTAGAGAATTTACAATATATACATATATGTATGAGGGGGGTGTATCTAGCCAGACATTTGTTAATTCTTTGCTGGGTAGGTTAGTGTCTTATGGATGCAGTGAAAATTAGACTCCACAATAATGCATGTCTAGCAGTAAAGTAAAAGCAATGTTTAATAATTGCAGGTCTGGGTAATGTGGTTTGGTGTTCATACCTTCACTCAGGTGGAGCCAGAGAAGTTGAAGACACTAACAGAAGGTCTAGAAGCTTACAACCGAGCCAGAAAAAGGAACAGAAAGTAAGTAAATGCTCATTTATTTACTAATGAAATGGAATAATTAAATTCTTTTGCTACCTAAGACACTCATTTTGGGGAGCTTAGCAGATCAGTAAAACTGAAGAGTTAATTTTCTGAATTCCTTCTGTTGGTTATGATAATCAACTCAGATCTTTGATACCTGCATTTTTACTGCATCTTTTGATATTTACAGTAGCCTTTGTAAAATGTCATCCTACTTGTTTGAGCTTTCATGTGTAGGATTTCTAATTTACGGCAAAAAAAGTTACTACATCAGAACTGTTCTGACCAAATATGCTTTTAACAAGATCTGCCCTTCTTATCTCTTCCCTCTCCTTCTGGCAGCTGCTGCTGCAGGCAGAGCGCAGGTTTATTCAGATAAATCCAGTTTATTTTCCATTGCTGAGAAGCATTTCAGAATTTGTGAAGTCTGGCTATATTTAACCAGACAAGGGGCTCAGCACAGAGCTTTCCTTGTGCTTTTTACCAGACATGTATGAACTATTTGGCTTTATCTTGCCTTTTAGTTTTTATTTACAAATATAGGAGGAAAGAAAGACACTGAAAAAGTATGAGGACATGAAGCATCAGCATAGAGAAAAAGAGGAAAATGGTTGACTGTAGAAGCAAAAATATCTGGACAGCTATGAAAGGATAGCAAAGTAGAAATTGTACTATGATTGGATTTGTTCTAGGGTGCTGCTGCTTATTTACTGTTGCAGTGAAAAAATATTACTTTGAATCTGTGAGGATTTAAAGCCAGCTTGCAGTACTTCTCTTTAGCACAGTAAACATAGGCTTAAAGAAATTAAATAATTATTTGTCTTCAATTCCTTTTATGGTGTAAGCTTTTATTTTATTTGAGTGTCTTGCGGCACTTAAGTATTTTTTATGCCCATGAGACAATGTTGGTGGTTGTTTTCTGCAAGATCATCCTCAAAATAACTTGCTGGAGTTTAAGGGTGTGTGGTGAGAACACAGAAGGGCTTTTGGCAACTCCCCAGTTATTTGCTCATGTCCCTGAAGTGAAATACGTGACTCAAGTAAGGTGACACCAGGAACAAATTTAAAGAGGTGTTAAAGTTGAAATAGACAGTACAATTTAAGAACTCCCGTCTTCTGATTTGCATTTGTATATTTAGCAGACTGCAGGGATTGTCTGCAATTCTACTGAATCCAGTGGCCTTTTTTAGCAGCATGTCTCTTGCTGCCCCATTGCTTGCCTGTATGGAAACCAGAAGTACTGAATATCCCAGCCAGTCTGGGGCACATCGTTGGTCCTTCCATAGGGTTGCTTTAAAGCTCGTAAAGTTTTTTCCTCCATATATCTACTTGTGCACATTTCACAGTTCAAAGCTTTCAGTGTTTCTTCATGGGCCCTTCCTTTTTTTCCTTTTCCTTTTTACTTTTGTAAAATATATCTGAAAATGTTATTAATCTCTTTATAGTCTTTTTTCTGGTATATGTCTCTCTAGTTTCTTGTTACATGCAATTCCAGATGGTTTAAAACATTTAGCATTAGATATAATTGCTGCACATAGCATACTCCTATTTCTGTTTCCTACTTATCTAAGTATTCAGCACTTATACATATCACGTACTGGCATCAAGTTGAACACTTCTTTACCTATGAAGACACAGGTAAAGAAACACAGGATAAATTCAGCTGCAAGAGCATGAACTGACATCGCACAGGTCCCGTGGTTTGACAAAGCAGTTAGCATCCAGGTCCTCAGAATGACATTCAGATTGCTTAACTCCATTCCTCATGTTGCTAACTTTGTCTCAGCCCTAGTATATTTTTGAATTTTTTATCTGCACTGCATGACAAATCTCCAATAATATATATTGAGATTATATTTTAAATATGAAATTATTAAAACTAAATTAAAGATTTAAAATGTCTGCAAAGCTAAAAGCTCTGTTATAATAGGGGTGTAATAGGATGGCATTCAAGTTGCAGCTCAAATCTAGTACTTGTGAATTGTAAATCTTACTCTAACTGTAAGAGCTAATTTTTGAAATTAAAATGGCTTGTATATTCAGCTTTTTAGGTTTGTAAACAAGACACCAGACGGAAAAAGTCATTGTAGCACTTTTCACCAGCATAGGCAATGCGTTAGCCTTGTTGAGTTTTGTAACTTCAACTAGTAGTAGGATCTAAAACATTTTCTGTAGAAAAAAATGTTTTGCTTGGGGTGTCTCAGAGGCATCTCCTCTGAGACATCCCTAGAAGTGGTGAGAAGTGGTGTGACTTCTTAACTGTCCTATTTATTCTGGGGGTTGTAGGAAGATGCACTTGAGTACAAACCACTGAGCCATCCCCGCCTTTTTCAGCTCCATCTAATCTCAGCCATTCCGTTCCTGTTTTGAGCCATGTCCCTTTTTTGCTTCCAGCAGGTCATGACATAGCAGCTTCTTCACCTATCCAGTTGTGATCTCCAGAAGACTGTGTTCCCATTTTCCCTTATCAAAGCCTTGTCTGATCCAATCTTTGTTTTTCCCAAGTTTTGTAGTTATCTGGATTCCTGTGTTCACTAGCATTCTCCTATCACATTGCACACAAAGTATCTTCCAAGGGTCATAACCCAATACGATGTGTCCTTCTTCTGTGGTTTCATGTTTCTCTGTGTTATTTCCCACACCAGGGTTCTCTTTTATCTGGAGCATGTCCTTTGCCATCCCTACCATTACCATCTCTACCATCCATGCTAAGTTATTTCAAAATGAAGTTTGGGCAGTGGCATCTTGAGAGTTGAAGTTATGTCTCTGATGTTACTCCTATTGAATGTGTGCCATATTCAGTCTCCATCCTGACACAGTCTAAGTCTCTTTGTCTTCTCTAGGAGTGAGTCTAGTAGCAGCTTGCTCTATACTATTAACAGTCAAGTGAGGTGGGTGCGCTCAGACGTCATTAGTGCTGCAGGAGCTGCACAGAGGCAGCGATTGCAGGTGAAGTCTGGAATATGTCTCCTAGAGGAGGGAGCTTCAACTCCAGACAGGCTCAGACGTGATTCTGATTTTACAATTCGGTAAAATTTTAAATTTTAAAGCATCCTAGTATGGGAGAGGAGGAGGATGAACAGAATGCTTTTGACAAAACAGTTATCGTCCCTTCTTCAAAGCTGTTGGCCATGGGAGGTTTTCTAAGATACGTTGTGCTGCTTTTTAATGAGAGGAACAAACTGTTGCTCCATGTTCTTAAATGTAATTTAACAAAAAAATGTGATGTTTGCAGGTTGGTTTGCGTCACTAGAGACATGCTGCATGTGTTGATCAGGTAGCAAATTCTCAGGTTTTAGCTGCAGTGTTTTATCTTGCAGTAAATGGGTATTTCAGGTACAGACTCTTCTGAAACTTTGATTTGCTATGGGGCAGATCATTGTCTTGACAGTAAAATTGAGATAACAACAGAGTCTTAAGACTACAGTGCAAATGGTCATGTGTATTTTAAATACTTTCAAATGGCTTTTTTGACTCAGCAGTAATTTCATAGATATTTTAATTAGGGTGGGTTGCTGATAGAGCATAATGTTGATTAGATAACTTTACATCACATGTAGGTAGTTTGACATCTGAAATCTGCTTCTAGGTGACATGCAAGTCAGCAATGTTATTAGTTATTAAGATATCTGTTATTATCTGTTAAGGTATCGGTTACTAAGATACAGAGTCTTATAACCTTTATAGGAACTTAAGTTGCCACTGAACAATAATCTTTGTCATTTATAATATCAAAGAGTGCCTTCACTTGCCCAAGTTGCATAACTTAAATATTTTTTTGGCAAGCAGTCTAGCCCAAGTAGTTAAAAAACCCAGCTGGGCATGTCAGGCTGGGTATGCAAATTTTGATTTCAGTTTATCTTACCATTTCCTTGGCTGATTTAAACTACATTACAATACATGATTTTAAAGTTGCACCATACTCAGTAAGGTTTCTAGCTTTTTTAATTCTTTTGTGCAGTTGATGCCCTGGTGTAGCTCAGATAACCAATGCAAATTAGTGTTAGGGAATATCCACTTTGAATAATGAAAAACAGATCCTCTGATCTCCTGTCTTCAATTCTCCCAGCTGTACTGATGGATATGAAAATCATTTTGCTGATCTAGGGGGTGGAATTACTGTACAGCAGTGCTGGTCATATAGTTCATCTGTGCTACTTCCTTGTCAGTCTTTTGCCAATACTTTTAGTTTCTATAAATCTTCAAGTCTTAGGGAAGAATGTCCCAGCTGACATGATGAGCTTGCTTTCCTTAATAAAAGGAAAGGGGCTTTTTAGAAAGTGTCTCCTTCTGTGATAGACAGTCTTCCCTCATGATGCAGATGGCTTTCTTCTTCCTCCCCTCATTTCTGCATCTCCAGAGCAGAGATAACAGTACTGTCTTACTTCCTGAGGATACTGTGATGGATGCTCATAATAATGTCCCTCATCTCCAGGATGATTTCTGTCTCATTTCATATTCAGCTGTTTGTCTTCAAGTTCATTGCTCTTATAAATGTACTTATTCAGTTAAAGCCATGAATGAACCTGTCTATCTATCTATCTGTGTGTATATATACCTGCTTTTAAGCAGAGATCTGCAACAAGCTGTCAGCAAACAATATTAACTTGTGCTCAAGTACAGTTTGTTACCTTGAAGCTCTTGAGGTGTGAAGACAGGGCCACAGAAGCACAACCTGTCATGGACAGCATGGTCTTTAAGCAGGAAATTTCTTTAAAGAAGAAATATACATAAATCAAAAATGTCACTGTACAATTAGATGTGTTTGGAGCTGCCCAGTGACTTGGGGTAACTTTGGGGTTGGAAGAACAGTCTTTATCCTGCCTTTACCATAACCCTTGGTGTGCTGTCATTCTAAAACTGTCATAGTCAAACTAGCAGCATTTTAGAGGATTCTTACCACTTATTTTCCTCTGGCTGTTTAAAGTTAGAAGGGATATTTCACTTTGAGCTTTTTGTTTTGGGTAAAAAGACTTTGCAGCTCACACACTGTTTTCTCGAGAAGACAGCAGTGTACATATTTAGTCCTTCGCAAAAGTATTGCCAAAATGTAACAACATTTACAGAGTAAATGCAGCATGCGGCATGGAGCAGAAGTAGGCAAAGGCAAGCTGACACTAAAGCTTTAATAACTTCTGAAGTCCAGAGTATTCCTCTTCTGCTCCTGATCAAGACCCATGCGAGTCTGGCCCTTTGCTAATGATTAAAAGAAAAAGACTGCACAAAATGCCTTGTTACCATGAAGTACGCTGGCTTTTTATTCATGGGTGTAATTGTCTTGTGGATATTGTAACTAACCGTACAACTTGCTGAAGTGCTGGCCTCAATTTTTCTTCCTTAATTTCAACACAAGCCTTTAGTTTGCATAATATGGTCTATAGGTCTGAGCTCGCTTACTTGTGCTGTAACAACCTGGAGGCTCTGCAGTTAGTAGAAAGTGTCCAATGAGTGAATGTGTTTATTGGGGGTTTTAAATTTACTGAATTTTTTCTCTGTTACTAAGAATTATTAATGGTGTTATTTTTTTCTTCCTAGAAGTGGAAAGCTAAATAACCATTTAGAAGCTGCTATACATGAGGCCATGAGTGAACTAGACAAAATGTCTGGGAATGTAAGTTTCTTTTCACATTAGCAATAATCTCCTTTTTCTTGGTCTGGGTTGCTTTCTAACATAAATTTTGTTTCTGTTTTCTTAAATAACATGGAAATTTCAGTGTTCCTCCTGCATTAAAACTGTTTACAAATGTCTAATCATTCTGAAAAAAATGGGGGAAACTGAGGGATTTTTGTTGCATCGCCAATTATATTATTTTTCACAAAGAGATTCCTGAGCATACTTTTACACATGCAGCCTGGTAATATTTGGCTTGGTTCCAGTCCCACTCATATTCCAGGGGTTTTCTCTGACTAGTGAGACAAAATCAAGCTCATTTATTTTCTGTTTGAGTAGCAAGATATCAAAACCGCATTTAAAAGCATCATTCTTTTGAATGTAAAACTCTGAATAAAGTTTTCCTCATGTGAAATGAAAGATCCTGTCAGGAAAGGTAAGTTAAAAAAAAAAGTATTCCTAATATCAAATCTAAGAGTGTTTTTTCTGCAGTAATTACACTGTGATTTGTAAGACCTAAATCTGTCTAATATAATATGTGGTTTATATAACTAAAACATGATTGTAATTTTATTGAAGCACACTTAGAAATGCAAAAGTTTTGTCACAGCACATGAAACCTCCCATATCTTATCAATAGTAATTTCTCAAATTATTAATTATAACACATTTGAATGCAGAAATGCATTTTCTTGATATTCAGTGCTCAGTACTGAAGATGCTTGTACATGTGCATATTTAGAAATAGTAGTAAAACTACAAGTGAGCTTCTGGAGTGTATAAAGGGAAATGTATACAGAACTGGAGGCTTAGAGCTGATTTCAGAACCACCAAGAAATATTAAATAAGTCATGCAGTAGTTTTTAATGGCTGCTGTAAGTAATAACAAAACCAATCTTTTGTTTAAACTTCTGAGTTTTACAAAATGAGATAGGGTTTTGATTTAAAACAGTGTGCCTTTTCCTCTTGTCTTTGGAAGGAATAGGAAAGCAGTATCTTAGTGTAGGTCTGTTACAAATAAATGTGGGGTATGTGTTTGGCACACGCATCTTCTGTGTTGGTTACACCACCACTGACATGTTTGCACTCTAACTTTTTACCTTTTTTTTGTTCATTTCTAAAGCTAGTGATACTATAAACTGTATGGTGTATACGTTTTAACTGTGATATAACTGGCTGAGGGGAAACTACTGTAATTGGATTTGCTCATCTGGTTGTTTCATAATGCAGACAAGCTGATGTACCAGCCTGAGTGTCATTACCTACTCTTGGTTTATATTTAAATTATCTGGTCACAGAATTCGTGCCCAGTTATTTCCAGAAAGACTATGATTCCTAGAAGCACTCCTAGGGAATCAGTGGTTCTCTTTTTAGCAACTTGCATTTTTTTCAACTACTACTGTTCAGATACCTGTTACATTTTAAGTGAAAAGCATGTGCAATCAAGATCATTAGCTCAGAATTATTTCTACTGGTAAGAGCCAATAAATGCATAGTAAATGTTAGCAGTCTGAAGGAATCAGGACAGACCCAGGGAAATAATATAGCGCCTTGCTGAAGGATTTGCTGCTGTTGCTTGCCTGCTGTTGGAAAGCTGCAGACTGCTCTTCCCAGAACAGCAGCTGGCTTCCACCGACAGATGGTGGTGGTATTCCACACTCAGCGCCTTCCTCCACAGCTCTTCTTCCAATTAAGTTGTGATTTTTACTGAGCAGACAGTGATGAAAAACTGTTTCACACTCAAACTAATCCAGCATTTAGCTTGAAATTGAGTATTTCCTTTTAAAAATTAAATGAAGACAGTTTGCTAAACATAGCTTGTGCCATAATAATGCTACCACAGACCCGAATTTCACTCCTTTTATTTTTCCCTGTTAGCAGTATTTTCTCACCACCTACTACTTCCTACTCTATTGCTCTTGTCATGAATCTGTATAAAGGTTTGTCTCCAAGAATTTGACATAATTTCAGTTTTGGGTTCCGTTCCCACTTATACGCTTTCACAATTACTGTAGCTGGAACCTTTCTCCAAGGTAGCCGAGGTTCAAGGCACATAGGTTGCAGCTTCAGCCTTTTTCTCTCCACCGCCTTAAAGTTCTTGAAGTTCCCTCTAATTTGGGCTTCCATGTATACCTGAAGTAATAAGAACTGTTTCATAACAACACCTCAAGCAATCCTGTAGCTCATTTATTACTGGCTGGTTACTTTGACCAATATTCTTTGCTAACTTCTAAATATACTTATTTTTAGGTCCACCAAATCCCACAGGGAGACAGACAAGTGAAGCCTCCAAAACCCAAGAGGAGGAAGATCTCTAGATAACATTGAATGTCTTTGTTACTGGTCCAGTACTTATCAAAATGAACATGCACATAGGTCTATATGTAGGTATTGATATAGACATGGTTATATCAATATTTATATGAAGACAGATAGATACCATCACAGGGTGCTATGTGGATTAGTGGTACAATATTTTTGATGATTAGGAGGGATAGTGGTTGCTGGATAAGCCAATCAGAAATCTTGAAAGGTTGCAGTAACAATGTCAGATGATTACTGAAATTTTTTTTTTCTATGATACTAAAATTGTGATTATAAGGAATAGTCCAAATGTTTCTGAGAAATTTTCATTGTGTATATAGATAATACAGAATTTCATGGTGATATCTGAAATGTAAATATTGTACAATATTGTCATGTACAAGCGTACCTAATGCACACTTTATCTTTTATTGTACAAAAAATAGTGTACAAAATTCTTTGGTTTCTATTGAGTACACATACAAGAGACTACCAGTGTAAAGTGATAAATAAAAATACAGCCTAAATGCTTTTATATGATAATGTAAAAGATGCTGTTTTTGTATTTAACAGCAGAGAGAAGGCATGATTATGTAATACCTTAATTATGACATACACTTCACGCCACTGAGTGTTCATTGATACTGTCTGTTTGGAATGAACCTTGCCTGGAAGTACTGTACTCCATTTCAGGTCTCTGTAGGAGAGTGCAAACTTGCAGATTCCTAACGGGATGTGGGATCACAGCTCTAATTAATAATTCAAAGGCTGCAACTGTCAGTTGCATTTTTATTTACGTAGCTTTTAAAGTAGAATGCTGTAGATTTTATTAAAAAGAGAAAAAAGTTGAGGGACTATTTTAGTCAACCATTTCTGTAGTTAAAGTTTCATAGCCACCTGAGAAACTAAACAGTTTATATCCCCCATAACATTGGCCCCTCAAAACCCCTAGATTTATTAGCTTAAATTATCTAATGTCATTAACCATCGTGTTTACTTTTAAGGGGGCAGAGGCCCTGTTTTAATAATGTGATCAGTATTGATTACGGTTTGGTGTTGCAGTAGAATGAAAGGGCATGCTCCGCAGCGTTCATGAAAGGAATTCCAGTACCCATCTTACAGTATTAAAACAAAAAAGAATTAAGGGTGGCTTACAAAACTATTAGCAACAGTAATTTTTATCAGTATTATGTAACATATCAGATTTATTTTATTTAAAAAGAATTATTTATACCATTAACAGATTCTTATATATATTAATGTAGCTGAAATGTGCAGGTTAAATCTATTAACCAAATTATTTATGTTATATTAAGTGAGAAATGTGAAACATATGTAGAAAAAATTAATACACTACAGATTTAAAAGTCTAAAGCTATGAGCCATTATAAAATTAACAAACGGAAGTATAGCACAACATTATTTCCATTTTATTTCATTTTCTTTTTAACACGGATGGTGGTGATCGTGATGGAAGCAATGACATCCTCTGACTTCAAGGCTTCTTGAAATAATTCCCTGTTCACCATTCCTGGTCCTGGGGTGGCATGCGTAACCCCCACCTCTTTGTCCAGGGCCACCATTTACCTCGGATTTCCTTTTTTCCCTTTCCCTAAATTCCCAGATCTCACTCTCTAGCTAAGGACTGGCAGGGATCAGCATCCTGGGAAGCTGGCGGTATCGCCACTCTCCAGACACTCGGCACTCGGCATCAGGATCACAAGTCATTGTTCCTCTTCCCATCCACCTTTGTCCAAGTCCCAGCACCTCTCTCTGAAGGACATGACCAAGACCAGCCATCCCCAAGGATGACGGGATCCGGCGGCGTTCCCAGCCTCGGCTCTCACGTGCCACGGCACGCAGCACTACCTCTGGGCTCACCCCTGGGCTTTCTCATGTCTGGCAGAACAGCTCCCACTCCTCCTTCCCCCCAGCCCAAGGGATTGCAATAGCTGCACTGGCTACAGGGGCCTGGAGGCAGGAGCCCTTCCTTCCACGGGGTAGGTTCATTTGTCTTCTGTAACGCCACCGTCCTCCATGCAAGCTCATGTGAAGTGATTATTATTTTTCTCAGCTTCTGTCTTTCAGGGGTGTAGTTTAGCTCACGTTTTTCTGTCCTACGTTGATGTGTTCATTCAAAGAGTCGCTGTTGGCCGTTGTCTGCGCCAGCCACTTTCCCGCTGTCTCTCCACACCCGCGTGGGTTTTAACTCATCACTACATGTGTGCGTGTGTGTGTGTGCGTGTGCGAGTGCCTGTCTTGATTTAGGTTCTTCTTCCCTTTGCTTTCTGTCCCAGAACCAAGTTTGTATTGGCCAACCCCTTCTTTTGGCATTTTAACTAATTAGGTTTGTACTTCCTTACCAATGTATACTTTACATCAGTAGACTATGTAAAGTATTTTTGTGCACTTGATTTCATTGGTTAATAATGGCATTGATGTGGGTGCTAGGAGTAGTTTGTTTCAGTCCATACCAATTTTTTTTCTCTTTTAGAGTTTTTATGGTTTCATGTAAGCAGTTAATGTAAATATTGTGAGCATTACAGGTCATGCAGTGTTGTAACATTTTAAGAAATGTTGCACCTATTTTACAATTAAAAAACTGGTCACTCATACTTGAATTTTGCCCATAGAGCCATTTCTTTCTCTTTGCATTGAAGCATAATATACTTTTTTGATGGAGGCCCAACCCTTCTTTCTACCTTATTATTTTTGGTTTAATAAATCTATATTTTTTCTAATAGAAGACTTAAAAATGAAAATTTAAAAAGTACTTTTTGCCTACTTTCTAATTTAAGAGAGAATTCCTATATTTAAAAGGTAAAAAAAGAAAAAAAATACTCCATTGTGGAAAGTGGAACAACACTTTATATGTCATTAATATGGCACTATCACACGAACCTGAACTGGCTGAGTAAAGTGAGCCCATGATGTCAAAGCAGTATCTCAGTAGATTAGGGAACGACGTGATTCTTTGAGGATGTAAAGTGTTACATATTCTTGTCTATTTATTTATTTATTTATTATGCTTTCTTTTGCTAAGTGGGTGACAATGTGGTTGAGTCATTCAGATGACGTTCAAATTAAAGGAAATATTCCTCTTTCTATTATGGTGCATTTTGCAAGCACCATAAAAAATATTTTGATTTATTTCAATGGATTTTCTTCATATTCAGAAAATGTTTGGCTGGTATCAGCTGCAAAAGCAATATCCACATAGCTGAAAAAGAAAAACTTACAAAAATCAAAAAAACCCCGACCCACCTCTGATGTCCCAGATCTGTTCTCCTCATGGTCTAAGGTTTTAGGGGTTAAAAAGAACTTAAAATTTAAAGATATTTCCTAAATCAGCTTTGCAGAAGGTTTCTAAGTAATGTGATATCCTTTTGGAGTCCCTGAGTTTGATGGTATAGAGATATTAGAGGGCTCGTGGTGGGCTGAATTACCTTAGGATTGCTACCTTTCTTAGCTACAGTTTGTATTTTGCTATGTAGGGTTGTAATGTGAGAATTCCAGAAGAGCCGTAGCATAAAAGTGCTTTTCTATTTTTTAAAAAAAAAAAACCATTCTAGTCTTACTAAGAATTAGAGATTTTTTTAATATCAGTTTTGTAATTTTTGATAAAGTTGTCAATATTATGATTAAATCACCAGAAAAAAAAGTTACTGTGATGTTCTCTTCGGGGCAGGGCCTATGTCTTCCTGTGTATTTGTAAGATGCCATGATGGGATGCCCAGTCTTAAATGGGGCCGTGGGCACTGCTATCAAATTAAGTAGCAACCAGCAACACTGAGGTTGATTTAAATGCATGAAAGCCAAGAGAATTCACAGTTAAGACTGCAAATCCTTAGTTTGTCTGCTGTGTGCTCTGGGAAGGCAATACCATCGGCTGCGACATCCAAAGGGTAAGTTGGGGAAGCCAGTGGCCATCAAAGCTTTTGCTTGCACAACCCAGGACCTTCTCATCGAAGTCAAAACAGACCCGCTCTGACAACATGGCTGTTGGTCCCCTCCCTCTCTCTGCTGTGTTTACTAGTATTAACTGATAAACTTCATGTTTTAGGATTCCTCAAAAAAATACCCAGTGGTGTAAGCACATTGCTGATTTACAAAATCCCAAACGCATAAACAGAACACTTAGTTCACAACCAGTGCAAGCACAGTTCACGCTGGTGTCAGATCAACTCTAGAAAAACACTTTGAGACTTTAAAAAAAAAAAAAAAAAAAAAACAAAAAATAAATATCTGCCCCCAAATCACAAGCCCGGGGACTTCCTGGGGGCCCTGGGAGCCCCTACTCCACCATGCCGAGCATCTCTGCCCCAGTGCCGCCTCTCGGCCTGGCTTTTGTGCCTCTGCACTACTGGGGTTGAGAGGCTCGCTGTAAAAGACAAGCATATGTTCACCTGTCTCCTACAGTATTGCTCAAATGCAGCAGTTACAGCAGGGGCTGGTGGTGTGTCACTGCAATAACACTACCCAAGCACATGTACCCCAAAAAGTCCCACCAGCGTCCTGGCCAACCCTGTGTTGGAAGCCCTTGTTTCAACTGCTGTTTGGTCAGTAAACTGTTTTGTTTTGCATTTGAAAGCTGAGCAGTGAGAAGTCAGGCCTCCATAGTTCATTTCTCTGCCAGGTTCTGCAATTTGTTGTTGCTTAAGGAAAAAAAAAAAAAGAACAATCAGAGATTTGAAATATTCCCTTCAAAATCTATTCTGGAGAGATTTAATCTCTCACATTTTTACCTGCTGCGAGAGAGGTGTTTGTAGTTGACTGCCATCGCAGCAGAAGATAAGGGGTTAGGATTTAGAGCAGAAATACATGTATTTGTATACATAACTCCCTGGAAATTCCTATTTTGGAAAACATGGGGAAATGGGAAGGGTTTTGATGTGCTTACCCAGGACAAAGCAGAGTGGAGAGGCAGTGAGAGTGTCCCCACACATTCCTGTGTACAAACCCTGAGAAAGCGTTAGCACAGGTCACCACAAGTCAAAGAGAATGACTGCGCACCCACAGAATCCACCAGCGTTTCAGGATGACTGGCAGAAATCAGTGCCAATGTGTGAGCAAACTGAGCCTGAGCCACCACTTGAGCCCGGCTTTGAGCAGTGCTGAACCAGGTACGGTATGGAATGGTAGAACAATGGCTGTTACAGCCATGTCTACATCCAGGTCCAGTGGCACAGAACATTCCCAGGTGAGTCCTGTGGGTATTAATGATTTCACTTTGCTGATGATGTTAATGCCCATTATTTAAATCTGTTATTTAAACCCAGTGATGGTGGAAGACTACAGATGAGGAGCTGAGGAGGAATAAGTACTCTCCCCTGAGGAAATGTCAAGGTACCAAAATTAAGGCTGCATTGCAAAAACAAACAAATAAACAAACAGAAAACCCTAAGATATCTTAAGGTCCTTCCCAACCCTAACTATTAATGATTCTATATAATAGGTATATTGTACTTGCAGCATGTGAACTGTGAACCTCAGCAGCAGGGAGTTGCAGCGTCTGTGCTATGAGGAACCACCAACTTTTCAGACAGAAAACAGGTTTACAGAATAGACTTTTTTAATCTTACCTCAGAAGTTTCCATCTCATCAAGTCATCATTTTAGGCCCTTTTGAAAGAGAAGCAATTCTTAACTCCCAGTGGAAATATCACTCATTTTCAGTTGCAGGAAAATCATTTCTTGCTCCTTTCACCGATTTTTCTCTTCAGGAAGAGAAAAAGTCATAAAAATAGCAAAAATTATTGGGGTTTGCCATTTCTAGTTCTCCATCATGAGAGCTTCTGTCTGCTTCTGAGTTAAAAAAGGAAGATTTACAGCTGAAAAATGAGGGAAAGCTTTTTATCTTTTTTCTCTTCTCCCCTTTGTTCTGCTCTTCTCTCCTTTCCTTCTCTGGACCCACTCCAGCCTGGCCACATCTTTTTTGTAGAGCAGGGACCAAAACTCAATACAGTATTCCAGGTGTGCCCTGACAAGCACTGAGTAGAGTGAGATAATGAGTTCTCTATCTCTGCTGCTGATGCCTTTGTTGATGTAGCCCAACATCTTGATGGCTTTTAATGCTGCAGCTGCACACTGCACTCCTATTGAGCTTGTGTCCCCCAGGACCCGAGGTCTGTTGCCACAGAGCTACTCTCCAGCAGGGCAGATGAAGCCCATGCTGCACTCCTGGATTGTGTTCTCCCAGGTGCTAGACCCTAAACTTGTCTTAGCTATGAAGAAAGTCATTGTACCTTATTAGCCAGGTCTTGACATCCTCACATGCTCTCTTGATTGGCAGGAACCTCCAAAATTACTGATGGAGCAGTGAGGAGCGTCACTAATGTCCTTTCCTACTCCAGTTTATTAAACATGAGATTTCCACATTCCCATCCCAAAGCCCTGAGGCTGCCCTTGGACGTTCTGCAAGAACTCTTTTTGCTTAACAAAGCCTGATCGTATCGGTGAGTGGAAGTTGAACTAAAAGCTTTATATAAAAGCTTAATTAAGCTTATATAAAAGCAGTATAAACTGTTTAGAATAGAGAGTTTAAAAAATAATAATAATAAAAATAATAATTAAAAATAATTAAAAAAAGAAAAAGAGGGAAAAAACCCACACTGAAAGATTTACCAAGTACTCATGCTTTGAGTTTGTGGTTATGGGGTCATCAAGTGAAGTCCTTGGAAAACGATGCAGAAGAGTGCTCTGTCTCTAGGTGAAGGAACCAAGCTTGTCTACCGGGGAGGAAAAAGACCAAATTAATTAAACAATAAGGCTTTCAGGCCCTGCAGCATGTGCTGTAGTAGTGAAATGGATTTGTGTTGTGCTATTTGATCCATTGGTAGGAATGAACAGATTAAGAAACCTCACCCTAAGAAAAAGGCCGGACAGCAACTGATGGGGGCAGAGCCTGCAGGTAAAACCTGGTATTACCTAAACCTTTGTAATTGCTAACTTGGTTATGGCAGAGTGGTTAAAGCAGACAGTAAAGTGTTAGAATTAAAAAATAAATGCATAAATAAATTCATTTTAAAATTAAGTGCAAACTTCAGGGGATTTATGAAAGCACACGCATGGTGTTTGCAACCCTAAAACCCGCAACAGGCCAGTAACTTTTATAGAAATTGCATGTGAAGTCCTGCATCAGCACCCACTTTGACAGGTTTCTGTGCAGGTGCTGAATCCAGGAGTCCCCTTCACACCCCTCTCCTTTTACTCGCAGGTCAGAGCGCAATGGAGATGTGTGGTTTTGAAGGGAGGTCTCCATGGCTCGGTGGAAGAGCCCTGACAGCACCTCGCTGGCACCTGTACAAAGGGTTAGGTGGAACGGGTTTGTCTTAAAATGAGACATTGGCATGGCAGCACAGGTCCCAGCTGCACGTAATTCCTGTTAAAATACTTGGAATAGTTGTGGGAGAATTAGGCTGAAGCCCAGTAATGGTGTGAATTAAATCTGAGCGGAGCATTTCTATTTACAGGCAGAGTTCTTGCTGGGGAAGTTGTAACTGGGGTTTAGCTGAACACATAGTCACGTTTTTCAGAGTAACAAGAAAATATCTGCATTTGTTAGAACTGAGCTACTTCACTAACAGCAAAGCTAATATTACTTAGGAATACAAGAAAGGCAGCAAAGCACAGCAAGCAACAAATTATGAATTATTCAATGTAAATGTCAAGTTTAGTAGTGAATGTGGATGTAAATCTTTTTTTGAAAGGCTAAGCGTTGCCATTAAGCAAGTCCATATGACGCTACATCTGTTGGATTCCTTTTATATTTATATCATTTTATTTTTATGTATGCAGGGGAAAAGTATTAGGAATTTCCACATTAGAATTTTAATAACATCATTTCTCCAACTGCTGTTGTCTGTAAATTCAAGGTTCAATGACGGGATGATTTTTCTGGCAGAAGTTATATCCGTATCTACCTCATTAACCACGCAAGCCGTAAGTCTTCAAATGAGAATTTGCTTTTGCAGAGGAATTTATTGTTCCACATATTGAACCCAAGAAGTCAGATCAATGTAACTAGGTGCTGTTTTCAGAGCATCGCCCCCTGATCTGGCGCTTTGTAGTGATCTTGCACTGGGTATCCTTTTGAGTCACTCCAGGAAGAACTCTTCCACTGGGGGGAGGGGGGATGCAGTCTGGATCAAAATCTGTTCAATTCCCCTCTCAAATCAGAAATTACTGATGTCTCCAGATTTTTATTTTGAACCATGTTGCTCCTGCCGACTAAAACACGGACAACTCAGTCCAATTCGCCTGCTCTCTTCTGTGTTTCTTATTTTGATATTGGCACATTCGTCCCCAGTAGCTGCATTCAGACAAAGCCAGTTTAATTTCTTGTGAAGACGGGGAGCGGTGACATACACCAGAGGAGTGAGGAGGTATCCATTTCTCTGCAAATGCATGGGAAGCCTGTGCCGAGGGACTCCTATCTACTCTCTATAATCAATCTGTCCAAGCATTTCTGTAGCTCTCATTATCCTGAGTGCCTCCAGGATAAGAAGCCAAGAACAATCGCCCATTGTCAGTTTATGAAGCAACTTTTTCATTTTTCTTCCCCAAAGACTAAATTCTTAATTAAGTAAATTAAAATTAATTATGGAATCCGTACAACAAGATGTTATCACGTCTGTCCCCCAAACTGAGCTCTCTCTGCTGTTCCTGCAAGCTCGCCCTCCTCCTAATCATAGAATCCTAGAATGATTTGGGTTGGAA
Source organism: Psittacus erithacus (assembly GCA_009867235.2). Classification (NCBI taxonomy): domain Eukaryota; kingdom Metazoa; phylum Chordata; class Aves; order Psittaciformes; family Psittacidae; genus Psittacus; species Psittacus erithacus. Next base: position 101,241 of record WYDI02038105.1, on the reverse strand, counting down.
GAGACCTTAAAGCTTATCCAGTTCCAGCTTTCCTGCCACAGGCAGGGACACCTTCCACCAGACCAGGTTGCTCATAGCCGTGTCCAACCGGGCCTTGAACACTGCCAGGGATGGGGCAGCCACAGCTTCTCTGGGCAACCTGTGCCAGGGCCTCACCACTCTTATAGTGAAGAATTTATTCCTTGTATCCGGTCTGAATCCCCCCCAATATGGGAGGTGACAGCGGAGCAGCTCAGGTGTGTGGGTGGCTTTGTTCAGCAAACAACACCTGGAGATGGGATCCCATGTGGAGATGGGAGTTCCCATCACCTGGCCAGCGCCTCAGCCTTGTAAAACCATCTCTGCGCATTTAAGGTCAAGCGCTGTGAACCACTGTACGTTATTAAAAATACACATTCGTTTTCCAGAGCTGAGGCCAAAATGCTTTCACTTTTGAAAAGACCATTTCCTATTAAGCAGTACCTAAATAGACAATGGGCTTCGTATGTCTCTAACAAACCTCAAGGCAACTCTGAGTATTTTGTAATGATTTCTTGTGCTTCATTAGCAAAGGGTTTAAACTGAGCAAATTCCAAAGGACATGAATGCTGTATTTCTGTTAATTAGTTTCCAGAGGAAGATGTTGTCATTAACTATCTACAGTGATCCTCTCATTAACTATGTGATAAAGGTAACTCAAGTATCTCATAAAATAACGGATTAAACGGCAAGAGGGAGTGAAGTGTATCATGAGGATAGTTGAACCTGCAGCAAAATGAACACAATCATTTACCAAATGAAAGTGCAGTGTAATGAGTTTATTGATTTTGATCTTAAAACTTTTAGGAAATTGACTTCTTGAAGATGTTTACCTGGTCTAGTGGAAGGTGTCCATGCCCATGGCAGGGGGGGTTGGATGATCTTTAAGGTCCCTTCCAAACCACACCATTCTATGATTCTATGTCAAGTATTTTTAGAAGCGCAAATGTAGCTGGTTCACAATCAGGTCAAAACCAGAAGACTTTTCAGCAGTGTGTGCAAGTACAAGCTAGCCCAGGTCAAAGAGAAACCATTCTCACCTAGGGGAATGGGATGAAGAACAAGCAAACAGCCAAGAGGGAGCAGTGGGGATGTCTCAGTGTGATGTGTCCCTCCAAACAGCTATTACCCATGGCGGGATCAGCAGCAAGCCCAGCAGAGTATGAGGCACAGTGGCTGTCCTACTGTTCCCCACCATCCTGCTGCCCTAAGCTGCTGCCTCTGCTTAGATCTTGTTTTCCAAAAAGGAGCAATGAATACTAACTGAAGGAGCTGAAAACAGAGCCTCTTGATTTAGGCGCTCACATTTTGGGGGTGTGCTTGGCAGGCGCAGTCACAGGGAAGTGTAAATACCAGCGCCTGTTGCAGGCATGTGAGTGAGTGAGTGATGGTGTGAGTTTAACCTCTGGGGCTTGCAAGCTTGGGGTTTACAGCATGCGGCAGTGAAGCTCTGCTGGGGTACTTATTATAAAGCTGGGATCACAGAATATATAAATGATGCTTCCAAAGCAGCCAGCTCTAGGAGAACAGGCATGGAAGCAGCATGTCCCTCAGTTCACACCAGCACCCATGTAGTAACTCCATGTTAGCTCTCAGTCATCCTGCTGTAGTAAAGAGTCAGCCAGGCCACTTCACTGCTCTTCTCACTTGCTGAAAAGTTACCACCAGTGGAAGAAATAATGCTTTTCATGCTCCTTTCCTTCAGTGTGATGCTGTTCCCAATTAGAGGGAAAGCAGATTCTATCACTGCATTTCAGTCATCAGTATGAATCCCCCAAAGTCCAGCTGTTGGGGCATTCAGGTGATCTGAATGGGCAATGCTCAGTCTTCTCAGAAAGTGATTAACAATGTGTGTTACAGAGCTGTAACTAGTTATATGCCCTTTAATTACCAGGCCAACAGAGTTGTTCTTAAGGGGTTTTTAATGATCCTTAAGGAATGAGATTTTTTCTTGACAATTTCCGTGAAGTAGGGGCCTCCTAAATCAAAGAGGTTTATTTCAACTTCGCTTTTCAAAAAGAAAACCCAAACAAACCCAGGTGAAACACGGCTCCTGGTGAGAAGTTTCATTCTCTTCTACTTGTTTCTGGAACCAAAGAATAAGGAAAATGTCTTGAAGTTTACATTTCTCAGAAAAAGGAAAGTTACAAAACAAAGTTTCTTTTCAAACCTCTGACGTTACCACTGCAGAAAGGCATCGAGGCCTGGTGTTTTCAGGTAAATAACATGAATTTGGAGTTTTCTTGTCTGCCATGCTCAGAAATAGCTGCTTTTAACTGAAGCTGCACTGTGTCTTTTTTATTTGAAATCTGAATGAACTGTTACTTAAGCCCTGTAGACAACTGCATCTATTCAGTTTTTCAGAGAATTTAGGAGCATGAGAGGGTAAAATATTTTCTACAGCATCTTCTAAGCAGCAGGTTATAAGCACAGCCTGATCTCCAAAGTAAACCTAGTGAAATTTATTCCTGCTCCCAACCACATTAGCTGGGACTCTTGACATGGTTACCTGCTCATGTCTAGATCAGAACTTACTGGATTTGAACAGCCCATGATAACTGAATCACCATTCCACAAAGGCTGGCATTCTTGGAAATGCGTTTCTCCCTTCAGTCCAACTGACCTGCTTTTCCCAACTGCTCACAGCTCCAGCTCCCACTGCCAGGAGGACCATTTTCTCCATCACTGAAGGAAAATTGTTTCTTGACCTGCACATTTGACTTGCTAAGAAACCCACCTAGCAGCACAGTGAGCATTACTTACTCTTTATTTAGTTGTTTAATGCTAAAACAGAGAACCTAGTTTGAGGCTATAAAACTATGCTTAAAAACAAAACCCCTATCCTCAAAATAGTGGTGTAAGGGCTCTACCTGTGGGAAAACCTCAGCCAGTGTTGTTAAGCTGAGTATTCATAATCCTTATCAGATTTTAAGCTCCATCAGTCCATATTTGACTTTTTGCTCCCCGTGTTCTAATTGGAACATCACCCCACAGTAGCAATCGTCTCCTGATTTCCAACCTCTGTTTGCTCAAAGTTCATTTTCATCCATTTATTCTTGTTCTGAACAATTGTTCAGCTATTCTCTCTTGATATGTAATCGCTGATACCTCTGCGATCATATCCCTCCTCAGCTTTCACTCTGTTAGCGCCAGCAAGCCACACTCTTCTCTTTCTACGATAGTTTCTCCAATCACTTGATTGTTTTGTCAGCCGTTTGTTGCCAAATTAAGTAATAAGTTCTACTGGCTATTTTAGAAGCAATCTCAGCAGTGCACTGTAGGATAGCTGAGAAAGCTGGGCTTGTCCAGCCTGGAGAAGAGAAGGCTCCTGGGAAACCTTAGAACAGCTTCCAGAGCCTAAAGGGGCCAACAGGAAAGCTGGAGAGGGTTGACTCTGCCACATCACCGCCTCTTCTTGTTCCGTCATCCAATGCTTTATGAGTAGGAGCTTATCTTCATCACTTCTGTAAAGTAGCAATTTCTCCTTGTGTTTTGTTGTCTGGCTCTGAAGAAAACTTGCTCCCTGGCAAGGAGGATCCCAGCAAAAGGCTGAAGCTCAACTCATCTCCTTGAAGCAGACACTTGCAAGGAAGAATGAGATGACCCAGTGTCGTCTTCCCTTCTTTCACTTCTCCTCTTCATTTGCTTACTAATTCACAGCTACCTTTCATAGTAGGAAGGTCCTAATCATCTTCAGTTACAGGGTTTTATAAACTATAGGACAAAAGTAAGATGTCCTGAGACAGTAGGACTTATAAATCCATAGGAGTTTTTTTGGTCAATAAAGACACAAAAGTGCAAAACAATATTTTTTTTTCATCTTCCAATGTAGAGACGTTGCAATTCTGAATATATCATTAAAAATATTGCCTAAATCCTTATTTTAATTTCCAGATGACTTTACATCTGGCAGCAACTTGCAATACATTGTAGAATATTCTGGAAAATATGAAAGTCTGTCAAGCCTTCATCTTCATTTTACTGGGATGTGATTTAGCAAAAATATTCTGTAACAGATTGAGTTATGTTTTCTTCTAGCACAGTAATTGGCTTCATGTTTCATAATGTGAACCACTACAAATGATGTGTCTCTCATGTATCCAGAGGTATCTCACATTTATATCCCAATAAGCTTACAATATTGAAGAAATATGTCAGGTGTCAGGCTTTGTGTGACAGCTGCAGCTCTTTCAATCATTATTATTAAAGAATATTTGCACAAGTTGCCATCTCTGTCATTCTGGAAATTTTCTGTTGCAATTTTGCAGCACAATTTGCCTCCCTTGATCTCTGCACACACCATGAAGGCTCCACTGATTGAGCTCAGCAAATGTCACTTGTTTGGCTGCATATTTCTCCTCAGTTCAGCTGTAAATTAGAATAGGCAGAAGTTTCACAGAAAATTAAAGTCTTTGTTTTAAGAAAGTTAACTGTTGCTGTAGCTCTGCTCTCTTCTGCTTTTATTTCAAACAAATACACGTTCACTCAGTTTGTTGGAATCGATGAGTGAGGATATATATTGGGAAGTGGTGTGGGCTTGAAGTGGGATTTGCTTTGATATTTCTGTGCAAATCCATGTGATAGCTCACTGACTCATAGCTTAAAATAGGTAGTGATATCAGACACAGAATTCTTCACAGATTTTGATTTTTTTTCCCTTTCTTGCTTAGCTAGCTGCTCTTCCAAAAAACCCAGGTCATTATTCAAATCTGCGCTCAGTTTAAAACTCCAGATAGCATCACTCTTACTCATTGATGAATCACACCGGAGCAAATTTTGGTCCTACTGAACAAACTATGTGTTGCCTTAGTCATAACTTTGTTTGGCAAATCACATGCCAGGCTTAAATTAAGCACTTGCTTAAAGCAGATACTTTTTGAATATATTCTGGAAAGTTTGCACATAAGATTTATACTGATTTATAGACACAAGATTTATACTGAAAACTTCTCAAAGCAAAACAAGAGAAGAAAATTTTCTGCCCAAGATATAGGCCCAGTCTTTATCCCTGAAATACACCAGTTCAGCTTGTATCGATTGGAAATGGGTTACAACTGTTAAGAGTAAGAATATTAACCTATTACTTTAAAATACAACCAACTGCCAAAAAACATGAGTTGCAAGTAGAATGACCTATTCTAGGCTGTCTTGCATTAATTAAATTCAAAGTCTTCCCTTTACTGTTCTTTGCCAGATATATTAATCTGCATGTAAGTACATTGTTAAGCAGCACAGTGAGGCTAGGGGCTGCCTTGCTGAGCTGCAGCACAAGAGCAAAGGCATCAAAGTGGTGGTGAGACTGCAAAGCCTGGGGGTACAGAAAGGAGAGAGCAGTTCTTGGGCAAGTTATTCCATACCCAACAAAAGCCAACTTCAGGAGCAAAACAGAGAGAGGCAATGTTGTGAGTTAAAATATGAGCAGATGTGGTTAGCAGCATACCTAAACAGACTGCTGGATGGACCTGAAATTAAACTTGTTTTGTTAAGTCGGTTTCTAAATTAATGTTAAATATTGGCTTTTGCAAGTGTCTGGTAAATAAGAAAAACCCACCCTAGGGAGAGGAGCACCTCAGGGAGAGGAGTACTCTCAGTATCCACATATCCTCTGGTCCGTTACTGCTGACAGCAAACTGACATTTCTTGATGATTTCTCTTTTATATTACTTGATCCTACCCTTATGCCATTATCAGATGTGCACTGAATCTTTTAAATGATCATGAAATGTTTCTGTACATTAACAGGGCCATTCTGCCCAGCCCTGTGTGGATAACAGGAATTTACCTGAAATCGTAATCTAAAAAACAAATACAAAATAGGTGACATAAAGAAAACCATTTCCAAAAATACTTAGAACAGAGCACTTGTGAAATTTGATTGAAAAGAAGGACAGGAACTGAGGTGGTGATGTTCAGATTATAAATCACACAGCAGATGGAAATGGGGTTTGGTTGGATACATCCATATCTCCAGCTCCTACATGCCTTGTTCAGAAACATTAAAGGAGCAATGAACTCTGAAAGTGTATTTACTAACAGGCTAAATGTATGGTTAAAAGAGGAAAAAGACTCATAGAATTTAATATATTCAAAGCATATCCTGAATGATGATGTGACTATGGGTATAGGGCAAATGCAGAAATAAGACTGGCGGATCACAGCTCGGTAAACCACAGCACGATCCACTAGAAAAAATATAATCAGATCTGCTGATGCTATAGCAGACAACAGCTCCACTCTCATTCTGAGCTGGAGAAAAGCAAAAATATTCATGGGGCTAGTTAAACATGACTGAGCCTCTACCTGCAGTGGAATGAAGACCTGAGGAGCTGTTCACCAGGAAATTAATAACCCCAACGATGTGCCAGTGCCCACAGTTACCGGTTGTGGTTGACTTGTCATTTGGAGAATCTATTCCCTTTCTAGTTGGTAATGGAGCAGAAAAAAACCCCATATCATTGAAGGGATACCAGCAGGAAAGGAAAGCCATGTATATGAAATCACAACTTCACAACTGAGAATAATTTAATATATCCCAGGTGACACAAGGTCACTTTTTCTTACTAATCTTTTGAGTTGGTCATCTAGATATGTGAAGTTAGAGTGAAACTATGAGTATGAAACTCGCCATCACATAAAAACTCATGGGTAAACAAGGCAACTTGTACAAATCTTGCTGCAGGACTGGGAGAGCCCCATTTTTCCCCCAGAAAACAGCGTGTTCATTGAACCCCTGAGTGCCCGGAGACTGGAGAGCTGAGCATGTGATGCTGCTGCTGTGAGTGTTGTTTCAGCCTGGATTCTCGCCACACATTAACCACAGCTACCAGTGAAGCAAAGGCAAAAAATAAAAAGCTTAAAACAGTGGTAAAAAAATCTTTTAGTGGCTGTTTCTTTGAGGAGAAACTACACTGCTTCAGCAGCACTGCATGTATTGTACTTTCATGCAACTAGTGGGTAACCAAAGGGTAAGACCGATGTCTTATTTTTGGTCAAACTAAGCTCTATTTTTATTACCCTTTAGAACAGCTACAGCCCTGCAGGTACAGACAGTGTAGGTTTTCCTGATCAGTCATACAATCAGTAAGTAGCACTCCCAGATGGGCAGATCAGAGCTCTACATCCAGCTACAACTCACACTCCTGGAGGACTCCAGGAAAAGTTAATCATCTTGAGCTGAACAAAGCACATGCTGTTGGCACAAGGTGCACCTGCATCTTGGATATGGATAGGCAAGAATATGCATCTCAATAACACTAAATTTTCTCAGCCACGCCTGACAGTGGGCTGAGTGCCTGAAAGAAACAGAATTGGCTAAAAATTAGAGGAAGCTTTAGAATACTTCAAACCCAAAACAATAATGATCTTCCTCTCTTCCTGTTTCAAATCTGTCATATCAAACGAAAAAAAGGAATTTAATATTACTTGCTTGTCTGGGGTTTTATGTATATTTTCCATTTCTCTTGCAATAGATACACTGTTATACGTATCTGTTCTAAAGTGATACCGCCTATTAAAAATCTAATAAGGCCCAGGAAAGCCTTTTTTTAAAAGCCAGGTAATAAGAAAATTCTCTTTATGCTCATTTATCCATATTATCCATGTTTGGGGAGTAAAAACTAACATTTTACAGAAATATCACAAAGGTCAATACCAAATCTGTGTGAAAAGATTTTCTAATGTATTTTTCACTTTCCCAAAGAAATTCAGGAAACTTGGGGTCTAAATTATAAACTGATTTGATGTTTCTTATTGCTTTCATGTTACTAAATTTCTGCTTTGAGAACCTCTGAAAAATACATTGCTAAGGTCCCGGGCCATCTTTTGCCTCTTTGACATTAGCTATGTCCCTGATAAAAGGAAGAACTGTAGAAGCTGTTTGACACATCAGGAGCCTCAGCTCCCAGTTCCTGGAGATCAGCATGACTGAGAATTCAACCTTAGTCACTTCCAAAAATAATGTCATTTATTGCTACAGGAAGGCCACAGTTGTAAGATGGATGGGTTTGATTTTTAAGGGATTGGGGGGCTGGAGAAAGAGGGGAAGCTTCAGCCTTTATTGTGTCTTTAAAACAGTATCTTTACTCCCATTTTTTTTTCAGGTTTCATGGTTAGGATTTAATATAATATTCCCACTTATCAGCATAAAATACAGGCAATCTTTGAGAGGCCAGGCAGCTAATTTTCCTTCTCCATTGCAATGCATTTTAGGATCACAGAGTAATTGAGGTTGGAAGTGACTTCTGGTGCTCATCAGCTCTGAGCCCTGCTGAGAGTAGGGCCATGTTGTAAGTTAGGTTAAGTTGCTCTAAGCTTTGTTCAGTAGTTTAAAGTATCTCCGGTGAAAAAGATGACCCAGTTTCTCTGGGATGTGTCAGTGTTTAACCAAATTTAACCAAACTCACAGTGAATTTCTTTTTCCTGATGCCTAATCAGTTTCCCTTGCTGCTTGTAACTGTTCCTTCATCCTTTCACGGTGGACCTCCAGGAAGAGCCTGGTTCTGCTCAGCCACTAGATCCCTCCTTAGCCTTCTCTCCCCATGCTGAGCAAACCCAGATTTTCCAGATATTCTTCCACCTTAGGTGCTCCAACTCCCAACCATCTTGGAAGCCTTCTGGATACAGCTCCTCTATGTTAAAATTCTCCCCATGGAGTATTACAGCGCAAAGGACAGGGGAGGAATCACTTTCATACTTAGTTTGCACTCAAATACATACACTTAGTTTTTCAAATTAACTCCAGCTTGTCATCACAAGCTTCACTTTGACCCACATGATGTCTGCATGATGATTTTGAACCAGAAATGGGATTTTCCATGTCCTGTTTTTCTAAAAGAGGAGCTGTAGAGGAGCTGGCATAGATACTGGTGGACCCATGCAGAAGCTCACCACCTGTTCCTGGCAGGGCACGAGGTAGCTGAGCACAGCTGAAGGATTATGCCTCAAACAGCATGGCAGCTATCTGAGCTCCTGGAAGCTAGGCACTAGCTGCATGTCATTGTGCCCCACTGAACAAGTGTCACTGGGAACAGCTCTTTCACCTGGAGCTTAGTTGTGACCTAGAGTACCTTACCGTATTTCAATATTTAGCCTTGTGTCTAATAGGTAAAGGGGAGATATGTAGGTAGTTGGCATCCAAGCCTTGCAGGTGATGAGTTAAGGCTGCTGGACTGACTGGGACATTTCTGGAAACACACTGCTCCTGCTTCCACATTAAAATGTTTTTCCTGGGACATAGCTCGCAGCTTGAAGAGTTGAGCCATCTGACCCTTTCAACCATTCAATATTCTCTCTTATAAGGTTCATAAATACAAAGGTGTCCTGCCACAGTTAACTTCAGAGGAAGAGAACAACCAGAAAGGCCACCTTAGAGCAACAAGAGTTACTGTGAGGCGCTCTGGTAAGGCACAACTTTCCTAATACATTCCAGAACTGCTGGCTCTTGAGATGATGGGGACAATGCAGCATAGACCAAATATGTTGACAGATAGGTTAATTTCAGTAATTACCACCACAACCTGAGAATAAATCTTCTCCCTCCACCATGGTGATCCTCAATATCAAACTGTTGTTTCTGTTTCTTCCCCTTATACAGCACTCCCTCTTTACTTCTTTTGTCAACAGCATTTAGAACAGCCACTTTGCATCACTTTCCAAATGATTTTTTCCTGATTTTGCCATGTGGTATTAGATTTTGATGGAAAGTGGAAAAATGTTGAAAATATTCTCAGAACCTTAGAAGGCTGCACATTGCAATATGCCTGAAGCTTTAAACAAAGAAATCGCTATTGGGCTAAATCTATGCATGGCAGTAATATACTTTTTCCTGCTAGAACCACCATATAAAAGTTTTATTGGCTCAATGTTGAATATAACAGGAAATCGATCAGAAAGTGTTTTCTGTTGCTTTACCATTTGCTGTGGGTCAGTGGTAGATGATACTTTGTGTGTATCTATTTTTTAATTTTTGAGTACAAGCTGTTCATTGAGTTCCCTGAGTAAGCAACATCTCAGAAGAACAGGTACATGAACTACAAAGGGATCAGTCTTTATATCTCCTGTGGCAGTTACTGCAATAGAATACTGACTGATAGTTAAGGAGAGAGGAGAAGGTATCTCTGGCTTCATTATATTTTGCTTTTAAGGAAAACTTGAATCTGTCACTCTTTTTGATCAAAGAAAGCATAGCCCGTGTTGCATTATAATTTCACTGAGAGGTAAAACCTTGGTAGTTTACAAATGTATCTGAATAATCCACACAGTGGATTATTATGGATCATTTTCCTCTAAAGGGTAAACCTGTGACATCAAGCAAAGCTCACAAAAATAACTGTGTGTTTCAAATCAAGAAAGAACTGTGCAAAGAAGCTCATTAACAAGGAACCAGCAAATACTTTTTGGGGGAAATGGGAATGAATTCATGGGGCTCCTTGAAAGTACAACTATTGCACTAGCATATTTTTCAGTTGAAGATTCACGTTAAAACTCTGATGTAATTTTATGTTTATATAATGGCAGTGTTTTCCACTCCTTTATTTCTCCTTTGTTTTTAGAATGATTAATTAGTGACACTGTTCAGGTACTTGCAGAAACATTATCAACCCCAGTCATTCCTTTGTCTAACAAGATTTTTCTACACCTGGAGTACCCATAAGCACTTGGTGTCCCAATTTTTAATCTCATAGGTATTATTCAAGATTTCAGGGTTAGAAATTTCCATCACACTTGCAAAATTCCCTGATCTTCCCATGAATAAGCATGGGATGTACTGCGCAAATATTACTAAAGCCTTCAAAGCCTCAGTAGCAAGGAGTAAAGCTCGCCAGAAGTCTGCCTTGAATTGAGTCACTGTGCCTCACCGTGGGGTAACCTAGATGGAAAGTGAAACAGTTGCAATTGGTTTTGTAGCACAGTTTAACAACGCTGTGCAGGCTCTTCAGAAATTGTCCACATGGTTTGTTTACCTCTTCCGTTCTCTTGTTTCAAGCTGTTTCCAGCTGCTTCTGCTCCTCCGTGCACTGGTACTCTGGTAAATCCTGCCTCTTCCCCTATGACATGTGCTTGCTGGAAGCTGCGTGTTTGCAGCGTGCCCTGCAATGCCTTCTGCCTACGAGCCAGCCTGGACAACCCTGGGTCGCTATGTGGGCAAGTCTGAGCCTCCTTGGTTGTCTGATTCACTGGGGAGGAGGCAGTCTTATTGCACCTCCATAGAGTGAAATTTTTATTGAAAGTATTTATGACAAAAGTATTTTTTTCTCAGGCTTTCCCATTCTTATTTGGCCTCACAGCTTCATTGTATTTCCACAAATACTACCTTGAGTTATCCATAATTTGCATTTGTAAGCTTCTAAGGTTTATATGTGAAAGCTCAAACTGGAAGGCATATTTTTCCCTCATTTTCACCAGTGTCCTCTTACCCTGTCTCCTCTATCCCACGCCCATAATTCAGTTCCCACTTTTAACTTTTTTATTTCCTTTTTCTCAGTGAAGTTCAGAAAAATGCTGTGAACAGGTACTGCTTTGTACGCAAACCAGAGTCTGGGACACAAGGAGACTCTACACATCCAGCTTCAAGTTCAATCTTAAGGGAATATGTACTTAGACTCAGCTATGTGAAAATACTCTCTCAAGATCAATTTGAAGTGAAACAAAAGCTCTCAGAGGCATGAATGGCATTAATCATACAGTGAGAATGCCTGTGAGTCTGTATATGCACCAAACTTTCCTTGATTACTCAGCTTTCTCCCACCATTGACCTCACGCATATGCCAAGCTGGCCTTTTCTCAGCTCTGCATTGCACTCAAGCCATAGTGTGTCTGCACCATGCCCGTGGATGGTGCATAGAGTTCACCCCTTGCCATCACATGGCAACCCAGCCCTCAATAACTGGTGCATGTAGGAGCCAGGGGTCAGCTTCAGCTCCTCACCTGCATCCTCCCAGATCATACTGGTGAAATACACCATGTGGAGGTGACAGCAAGAAAGGGCTGGTTGACCACATATGAACATCTACAATTGGTAGCTCACTTGCCTTTTCTAATAAAATGCTCCTCTCTTCTCCCTCCCTGCTCCCACCTCTCCCATCATTTGGGTCCAAATTCCTGAAGTGAGGCTTTCCAAGTGTCCTGGGTTCAGCAGTAGCAGTTATTTTTCTCCTTCTTAGTAGCTGGTGCAGTGCTGTGTTTTTGACTTTTGGCCTGGGAACATTGCTGATAACACCGATGTTTTTAGTTACTGCTTAGAATGTTTAGTTTGGCCAGGGACTTTCTGAGTCTCATGCTCTGTCAGGGAGGAGGGGAAGCCGGGAGGAAGCAGGGACAGGACGCCTGACCCAAACTGACCAAAGAGGTATTCCATACCACAGCACGTCAAGCCCAGGATATAAACTGGGGGCAGTTACCCGGAAGGGCTAGATCACTGCTCAGTCGGGCTGGGGTGTCGGTCAGGCTGGGTGGTGAGCAGTTGCATTTTCTCCCCTTGTTATTTCCCCTGTTATTGTTATTATTGGTGGTAATGGTAGTGATTTGTGTTACACCTCAGTTACTGGACTGTTCTTATCTCAGCCCGTGGGAGTTGTATTCTTTCAATTCTCCTCCCCATCCCTCTAGGAGCTAAGGGAGGAAGGGTGGGGAGTGAGCGAGCGGGCTGTGTGGTTTTGATTTACGGCTTGGCTTAAACTACGACACCAGGACCTGGCAATGGGTATGAGGTATTGAGGTCCACCTCAAACGCAAGCACACTGCTTCTCCCAAACAGAGTTTAACTGTGCACCAAAAGCACCAGAGTGAAGAAGCTGAATGCTGAAGTCTGCTAATAAGCAGACTTCTCCACTCTTTTCAGGGAGCAATGTTGAATCATTAGCCACTTAAGAATAGCTGAGCATAGCTTGCAACATTGTTCCTGAGGAAATAATAGCTGGTATAAACATGTGACTTTCCTAGAAGGAGGTCTCCTAAAGTGTTTATCTATTTATCAAGCTATGATTGTATATGCAGCATATTTCCATGAATGGTGATCAATACCAATTTTTGAAGAGAAAATACTATCAGATTTGCTATGACTGGTGTCTGCATTATAAAAGTGTCCTTTTATATATTATTTTCTTAAAAAAAAACCCCAAACAACTCTATGGCAAGGAAGTAAAGAAATTTGAAGCTTGAATAAATTTTAAAATCTGTATGCTAATTGCATAACTTACAACAGAAGACAAAGTTTTCTTTCATTATTAGGAACTTGTGCGTTGAGTGTACTGCAAACAGTGTCACCGCTATTCATTGCCAACATAATGCTTTCATTTTCCTTTTGTCCTTTCTTGCAAGCAAGCTAATATTTTTGTTTCTTGATGCACAGCAATGTTGAAAGACTTGTTTTTCTGTGATTGCTTTCAGTCTCATTTTCCAAAAAAATGGGGAAGTACAGAACACACGATGATATTGCTCTGGTACAAGTAATAATAAACTTCCCTCTGAAGAGCATCACAGTCGAATAAAAGTACAGTCTTTCTCCCCAGGGAAATGCCTCTAGACTACAATTGTCAACAGCAATCTGGGGCAGGGGAATTGCTGCGAGAAGCAAGATCTAGGTTATTTTTGGACAGCAGCTGTCATCGGGGAGAGTAGATGAGCAGGAAATAGTTCTCACAAAGCACTGGTTAAAGGATGCTGTGCCACCCTTTCATTGCCCAAGCCTGAATAGATAGCACAAGTGGCCTGCACTACCAGGGACTCTGATGAGATCCAGTTTAGTAGTAACCTATAGGGCAATGCCATGCAGAGGGACAGTGTGACACAGAAGGAGGTCACCAGAGCAAGAGGAGGAGCAGCAGCCACAGGCATCTTACTGCTCTAGAGGTGAGGTAGCTACCTGTTCTACCCCATCTAGAGACAGAACCTAGAGAAGCAATGAGATTTTTTTTTTTAAGGGCATATGGAAAGACTTAAAGAGTTTGAGAATGGAAAAAAGACAGGTCGGATGCTGTGCATGCTAAATGTCTGGCATATATTCAGATAAAGGAAAGCAAACCATACTACAGAAGGTAGAGTTCTGCTGGTATAAGAGCATTTACAGCAGAGACTTTTTGCCTGGACGCCTTGAGAAGCCTCGGACTGTGCCCATGCCTGAATTCACAAAACCAGAGGGTCACCTCAGCTGAACCTTGGTTCAGCCAGGCACCCTGATATCAGGCTCCCAGTCAAGCTATCCTGCCATGATGGAAGAAACAACGCACCTCATCAACAAAAGTATATTTCTGCAGGGAGACACTCTGCTGCCAGCTGTACCATGGTTCCTATTTCCACTGCACTAAGCCCTGAAATATGCCCTTCCCACACCGGGAAGGACTGCTGCTCCAGATCAGGCCAAAACCAGTGGTATCACCCTCAGAACTAGGTGGGCAGGGAAAATGTTGCCATTATTAATCAGTAAGAAAAATTGTTATATCAAGGCCACTAATTCAGAAAACAGCAATTATCAGTACTTTTTGCTTTTAGGTAAGCATGTGGCTTTTAGAATATTTATAAGAAGTTGCGCTCTGTTTATTTCCCAATTTCTTATTTTTACAGAAAATTTATTTTTAGAAAGCAGACCCACTTCTACCCTTGTGCTGAAATTCAGCAGAATTATGAAGCTCTGAAGAGGAAAAGGAGCATCTCCTACTGCTGGGGCAGAGTTTTTCACAGAGTTCACTTTAGGGAAATTCCTTCACTCTGGCTTCCAAACTCTAAATAAAAATTGTAACAGTTTTTAACGCTCCATGAGTCTTACTTTATTGGTACTTTAAGTGGTAACTTTAACAGTAGTTTTCTAGTTCCGGCATAACCACTCTTTTTCTTTAACTGGTCACTGGGTTGTAAAGTTACCTTTTCCTGGTGGTAAAACAAACAAATGTGCAACATTTACATGAATCATGGGTCAGCAGTGCAAGCTGCAGCACTCTTTAGAATGACGATGAAGGGACTAGCCTGTGCGATGCTGAGCATCATCTGGTTTTGTTTAGTTCAAAGGGGTTTTTTTTGGTTGAGGGGGAAGGATAGAGAATAGCAAAGGGTGTTTGTTTTTCTTAAGAGATATAATAAAAATCTATGCTGAGATTTGGTTGGGCTCAATGATCTTAAAGGTCTTTTCCAACCTAGTTGATTCTATGATTTCCTCCTATACCGGAGGGGTTTGGTATTTACACTATTTGGCATTACCCCCTTCTGTTCATTTGCATATATTTGAGGTAATGGTGTAGAAATAGCTGTAGCTCTGAAGCCCCTGGACAGCCTGCCAAATCTACATGTGAGTAACCAAACTAGCTGCCTTAATGTGATCTCACCTCACACTTCAACTGCACCATCCACGTGATCACACCATGTGATATCGATGATGCTGCATAAGATCTCCTATCAAGCCTTGCCTGTCAAACACCAGAAGAGCAACCAGTTCCCTTCATGCTGACTATTTCCAACATGAAGTGATGTCAGATGGGCTCAAAATGCTTTTGGTAGACTTATTAATGGTTGTCAGTGGGTTTACCTCTTAAGACACGGTGATTTCTTTAATCCATGTGTCATATTTAACCCATTAACATCCTTACTATTAAATAGCCTTTGGCGAAAAAGTGTAGCTGTTTTAGAACACCACTTTGTTTTGAAATGCATCATTTTTATTTCATATTCTATACTTTTAAAAAAACCCAGGTTTCTGTCTCTGAGCTGTGCTTGTAAAGGTAGTTAACAGCTTTACTTCACATTCTACATATGCTCAGTTTAAATACTAACTGTGAGAGAGATAAATATAGACATGAAGGCATGTTTGCATCAATGAGGAACGAATTTCAGCCTACAAAGGTACAACTTCATGTCTTTACAAGTGCCTGCAAATGACCTCTCTGAAAATGAAAGCTGTTGGCAACCTCGGTGATTGGTATCTGTTGGGCAAACTGGTTATTCTAGGAAGAAGAAGGAAGTAGTGTGTCATATAAACATGCAGGTTTATGGAATGTAATTCTAAAATACGTCTGGTTTCATAATTGCTTTGTTGTTAACTTACTTGTTGAATTGTGTCATAAAAAAGCGCAGTGACAGTCAATAGTAGATTTATCTTTGGACTAAGAATCCAAGATTTTATACAAAAGGCAACAGCTGCACCAGGTTCCTTTAAAAGAGCTGATGGCCCCTCCGGTGCTGTGCTAACCTTCAGACATAGAGCACACTTTCCTTTCATTTTAAAACCTGTTTCTTGACATGGATATTTTTGGTATAAAAGTCTTAAATCAGGAGCTTCTTGCTGCTTCCCAGCTCAAGCATTTTTCATCATTTTACCTTCCTGCTACAATCTGGGGAAGTAACTATTTTCATAGCTGCCTTTTTATTTAGTTTTATACAGTGTCCACTGCAGTTGAGCTCAAAATTTTAACTCAATTTCAACTTTTATGATTTTCATTTAGAGCTTTAAATCTTCAGGAAGCTACTTCATACTAGATTTCAGGTTTCAGCTGATAGGTTTTGGTGACCTTAAAGAAGAAAATGTGCAGGCTGCCAGTCCCCTAAACCCTTTGAATAATTTGAAATAGAAATGGTGTGGAACAGCTGATACATTTAACTCTGAACATTAGCAGCTAAGCATGCTTACTAGCTACTTTGATCAAGCTCTTTTTCCTGACAAAACTCCCTTTGAAATGAATAGGACAGAGGTTCCTTTCACTTCAATGGGAGTTCTCAGACATGGGGAGAAAGGACGACTTCATAACCTTTAAAAAGACTCCCCTAGTCCATTCATGTATCTCCGGGAAAGCTCAGCACTTTCCCTTGTGCTGAAGTTGCTAAGCCAGCCTTCTGGCTACTTTTAGGCTCCCTTCTAGTGAAGCTTTGCTTAAACACAGGATCAAAACACTCTATAATGAGGCTGCTGCTACCGAGGCAGGAATCCTGAATGCACAAGGGCTCTATCAGTGACATCGGAAGTATTTGTTAGCATAGATTCACCAGCATCGCTTTGCTAATCACATCTTCTAACCTCACACAGTGTGTCTCTGGCATGTTGCAGAAGACAACTCTCCTACATATTCATATCTTGATGAGAATTTTTGTGTATTTGCACTCATTAGCACTCTAAAATTCTAGTTATCTTTTAACATCACATGATTGATCAAGGTTTCAAACACTCCACAAGGCTGAACATCATGCCTTTTCAGAGGCCATTAACCACTTCTAGAATCTCTGCTCCTATACCGTCCACACTTATTTTTTTAGCACTTCTACTTATAAGATAACAACACTCAAATAATTATTGCATGCCCATGTCACAGTAATATACACTGCTATAATCTTCTGCAAGGGATGCTTCTGCTTGGTGTAAGACTAATGCAGTGAGATGTATACTATTAGCAAAAAAATATAAAAACAGAAGAAACTTGCAAAAAGCCTACCAGAAATAATGACTGGTTTAGGCAGCTATTGTGAGAACAAGCATTCCTTGGGTTAAATGTCACTGTAGAGAAGCAGAACCAAAAGCAAGGACATGATAAAGCACCCAAGCCTATGGAACTCTTATCCTTTCACTGACATATGTGTTTGAATGAAATTTGGGTATTTTTGGTCTATTCCGTATGCAAGTGCAAGTGTTCTACTCCATTATCTTCTATAGAAAATACAAAGACAAGTCAGAATTCAACCAGTGAACAAACAATTTCATCTGAGACATTGTTTCAGATTTGTGCATCAGAATTATTTTATCTATAGGTCAGGTACAGCTCACATTTTTTTTAGAGCTGAATGTCTTCAGAAAACCTGTAATATTGTACAAGATGAAGAGACCAGATTATGTACTCAAAAGATGTATGGTTCTGGCTTAAAGCTAAGCTAGTGTAAGTTGAAACTTTAGTTCTGTCCACATTTGGCTCAGTGCAACAGCTTTTTTGAGTACATAAAAACCCCTCAGTATCCTACAGGGCATTGCTGAAAAAAAATTGCATTGCCAATTGCATTGCCTTTAGAAATAAAATAATGGGATGGGTTTAGGACTAAAAGCCACCTTGAGGGTAAATATGTTGCTTTTTTTGTTTTTTTAAAAGCAGTGAAAAAGACCAGCATACGCACACAAAGGGAAAAGGTTATTAGTATCTATTCAGCTCTGCTAACTGAAAAGCAAAAAACATCTTATGGCAGTGTGTAAAATGCCTCTTTCTTGCTAGAAGGGAAGCAGAGAGAGGAAAGTCCTTCTTGTTTTATAACAACTTGAGGAAGTATTTCAGGAGGAACTGCCTGTTCCACGCAGCTAATCTAACCTTTTCACATGCATGATATCTGTACAGCAGGGCTGTAACACCATCTGTGTAATGGCACTTAAATGGAAAATTCATGAAACATGAGCTGAAAATGCATTTTATTTACTGGAAGCGCAATTCATGCCACTCATATGCTGTTTGTTAACAGCTGTAGGGGAGGCTCACACTTGGGTGCAATTTTAGGTATCTGTGCTAAGATGTGAAGGTAGATGCTGGTAGAACTATAAATTCTAAGCTAGAAACTATATGACTTTTAAATTTTTGCATGTTAATTCTAATCCAAATCAGGAATTGTCTATTTTTACAAATAAAAATATTCTAAGGGAATTTTTAAAGTGCAGTCTATTAGTTTTGTTCTCTGTTCCTTTTCTCATATATTTTAAGCTTCATTTTTTCCTATGACTCTTACTGAACATTAACCTGACGCTTTAACAGGAGTTGCTAATGTAAATGCAGATCTCTTTTGCAAGCTGATTTGGGCCCATGGCTCATGAATGTGATGTTATGGCTGCTTTTGTTTTTTCACCCTCTTGTGCCTTACTGCACTTGTTCCATCTTCCTTATCTCTCTGACACAATTCTTTATTCTTCATTTTGTAAATCCTGTGTTATGAACAGTAGTTGTATTTGCTGTATAAAACTATATAAACAACAAATGCAGCAGGTAACTAAAAATGAACAGCAATGGAAGGGCTGAACATATTTGGTCAAGCTTTTGGGGGTTTTTGTTTGTTTTCGGGTCTTTTTTTTCCCTCATTAAAAAAATATTAGATACAATTGGCACTGTGGTCCAGAGGGTAACATTGTCAAATTTTGCCTGCCTAATGGTTCCAGTTTATTTCAGAGACAGAAGTCTGCATTGACAACTCTAAAAGCTCTAAGGTGGAGGTGAGAAAAAGCAGCTGGGCTGATCTCAGTGTCAAAATAATGTGGAAGTGATGAGGTAATTGAAGTACTAAAGGTCTTTGATAAAGGGCTTCCCAGCCAATACACTGAAGAGTGGGAAGCTGTGATTGTTAGAGGATTATGGCTTTGTCCACACAGAGAACCTGGGATGGTACTTGCCAAGCCTGGTGCGTGATTTTTGTTGAGCAGTGTCCTCTGAAAGTGGACTGACTGATAAGGAGTGGGACATTTCCACAGCAGAGGAACATCAACGTGCACACACCACACAGCTATCCCCCAGTAACTCCAAACCTGCGCGCAGGTATGTAATACAAACTTCAGCGCACGAGAAGCACCTTATTTTGCTGTACATGGAACTCAACCCCACTTCGAGGCTCAGTCCGTGCAAAGAAACATACACGACATCACTCCTCGTGGGGGGTAAAAAAAAAGAACAGCTTGACAGGTATGAGTTTGTTCCTGAAGTGGTGGCTTACATCAGTAACTCAGGTTTAATTCTCCCGATGGGTTTTTATTGCTAAAACATTTTCAGTCCAAAACAGCTAACGAAGCGTGCGCTGAAGAAAGGAACCTGAGGCCGGAGCGCCAGCTCGAGGCCAGCAGAGGTGCCCACCCTTCCCACCTCGCCACTCCCGGTGTCTGTCACCGGCTTCGGGACGGTCGGCAACAGCCGGCAGCGGCGCAGCGCACGGCCCGCGTGGCCCGTCCGCCCTGGCGCCGTTTTCTCCAGCCACAAGTTTCCCCTGCCTCACCCTCCCAGTGCTCTGCCCGCAGCGGGGGGGAGACAGGGAGACGGCGACTCCCCAAGCAGGCCTTCCCTACCCAGGCCCCGCCGAGCACCCCTCATACGGCCGCATCCACACCATCCTCCTCAGCCTCCCACCCTCAGCTGCGCGCGCAACGGGACTGCTCCTCCACGTCCCCCCCCCCCCCCCCCCCCCCCCCCCCCCCCCGAGCTCTCGCGTTGGCTGCCGGGATCGCTGGCCGCTTTGGTTAATGTCCGCCATGTTTGCCATGGCGTAGGGAGCGGATCGAGCGAGCCCGGCGCGGATCTGGGGCTGCGGGGCGTGCGCTGTGAGCTACGGGCGGCCCCGCGGAGAGCTGTTCCGGGGCGGCGGGACCCTCCATGGTGGTGCAGGCCGGGTGCGGGAGTGGCTGGGAGGCGGCGGCGAGGCCGCACTGAAGGCCCCCCCGCTCGCCCGGCCCCGGGGTGTTATTGTGAGGGGGAGACAATGAGCAAACTCTCCTTCCGAGCCCGGGCGCTAGACGCCGCCAAACCGCTGCCCATCTACCGCGGCAAGGACATGCCCGACCTCAACGACTGCGTCTCCATCAACCGGGCTGTGCCGCAGATGCCCACGGGGATGGAGAAAGAGGAGGAATCGGTAAGGGAGCGCGCAGGGGGGGCACTATTGTTTATCATACACCCCCCCTCCCCTCACGGGAAATAGGCCATTGGCATTCACCAAGCGCACTACGCACGCTCCCCACCGCAGCGCTGCACGGTCCTGACGGGGCCCTGCGCAAAGAGCGCAGCGTAAACTGCTGTCCGACGCCGTAAGCGGGCCCTGCTCCGCCATCTTCTTTGCGTCCCGACTAGCGAGTGTTTTGATTAGCGGGGGGAGGCCTTTACGCTAGCGTAAGAAGGAGGAAGGCGCAAGATGCATCTCTGAATGAGCGAGCGAGCGCTGCCGCCGCAGTTGGCGTAGCGTGCCTTTGCTGCCGCCGCTTCCCTTGTGCGTGGGGAGCGAAGCGAGAGTGGAGCGGGGCGGACCGGCGGGAGGGCGCGGGCTGTCGGCGGCTGCTTGGCTCGACGTGCCGGCTCGCTTGCCGTAGCGGCCTTGCGGCGGCCCTGCAAACGGAAAGCGGAGGAAGCGGGAACGGGACAGCCTGCCTCTCGCCTCCCGCTGAGGCAGAGCATTGCAGAGTGCCCTGCCGGCAAGCCGGGCGCTGGGAGGCTCTTGGGGACGCTGCAGCGACGAGCGGCTTTTTGCCTCTTCTGTACCTGCTGAAAGCAGAGAACGGTCGTGGGCTGCGCTTTGCACTTCCTACAGATTGTCCCCTTGTGCACTGGCAGGGCAGGGGGCTGGAGCGGACAGCGAGCAGCTTTGGCTTGTAGAGCTGCTGCAGGAATAATTCTCGATAGTTGTAACGAGTGCGCGTCCTGCTTGTACTTCTTCAGAAGAGATGCTTTGTGCTGTCTGGTGTACATACCGTGTCAAATGCATCACATGGATGTGTTGCACTGTTAGACTTTTAAGCTTTTAAATTATTTCTAAATAAATCAGCAAGTGTTAAAAATAGATATGTGGCTTGTTATTCTTGTAGTGTTGGAGTAAAAGGGGAAAAACTGTTGACCATTTAAACAAAAATAAATGCTTGGGTCTCTTGATGAGGGGTAGGAGAGCACTGCTTTGAAAATGCTTGCCCACTGTTCTTGTGTTTTTTGAAGGTACTGGTTTGTGTTACTGATCTTTAAACATTGACTTTTGCTCTCTTTAGAGTTGTATAAGGCTTAGATACAGGCTGGTGCCTAATGTGTCTGTACTTGTATGCAGAGCCGATAGTAAATGCACCCTCAAGAATTTCTTCAATGAATCCGTGTCTCCGCCTCAGCCAAACCTCTAGGCATGTGGATTGGCTTTTCAGAGGTTACAGCTGTCAGAGGCGGCTCTGTGCCTTCCCGATTGGTTTTTCTCTCTTGACTGTGGAATTTAAAGGCAACCCCTGTCTTACTGTTGTTGGGGTTTTTTAGTTTTTATTTCCTCCATTGTTTTACAGTGTGTAATACACTGTCCTTAAAGCTTCCAGTACTTCCCAAAAAGTAAATTTCTGTTAGAATTTGGGAGTGTATCTGAAAGAAACAAGTGCGGTGCTAATGAAGCAATCTTGGAAACTAATTTGGTTTTCTCAGTCTTCAAAGTTTACATTGCAGTCCTGTGTTTGCATTTAATGTTTATAAAATACGGTTTATTTTTCGCAGTTATTGTGTTAATTTTATAAATCATGCTTTAAGTAAACTTTTCAATGGAAAATTGCTGTAAAAGTTCAGGCAAGCTGCTTGTGGACTACTTAAATGAATGTGAAGATCAGCTTTCAATAAAAATGCTTTAGTGCCCTATGAAAATGTTGCTTTTCTGTAAAATTGAGGTTTATTTTCTCTGCGCTGAAATTTGGCTATATTTGATTCATTATGCACTAGTCACAAACTGAGATGGTCATTGAAGCAGTTTATGCACATAGTGCTAGATACATCAGCTGGACAAGGCTATAAACTTCCTGTTAATAGATAGTTTAGAATACTGCCATGTAGTGACAGTTTCATTCATGGAATAGCCCTTTTCCCAGTGTGGTGCAAGAGAGTTATTTAATGTAGATGTCTGTGGTGGTGTGTAAATCCCTTCTAGGAAAAGCTGTGTGGCGGACAGTAGTTACATATTTGAGAAATATTTAAACAGCTTTTATTCATAGTAGTATTTTCTGTGATCGGTGTGTTGTATTTTAAAAGGGACTTTTGAGGGGAGAGGGAGATCCACATGCTTATTTTTGACATCTTCATCACTTGAATGTCTCAAGGCTTCTTTTTAGCCAAGGCTTTTGCCAGGGGTGCATCTTTGTGGAAGGTGTTTGAATCATCAGGGTAGCTCGTAATTTACGTGTGCTGTCCAAAGACACAAAGCTTGTGTTACTCTGGCCCCAGTATGCTGCGTGCCTTCCTGTATGAAGCCTAGGTGAAATCAGGAAAGTCTTGTACGCTCTACTGCTGTATCATGAGGTCAGAGATCATCTTCCAAAGGGCTGACTTTCACTAAGAATTAAGTATTTACAGATTTACAAGATGTAAAATGGCTAAGATTGACATGTCTGGTCTGTTCTTTACAGGCTAGTCTCGCTAGTACGGGCATATGATTTACTTTGTTCATGTTTGGGGTTTTGCGTAAACAGAAATTCAGATTTTGGTCCATTCAGTTTTAATGTGGGTTTTTGTGTGGGGGTGGTTTGTCGCTTTTTTTTTTCCTAACTGGTAGTATTGTTTGTAACATACAAAGGCTTAAAGCCTGGGAGGCCTTAATGATTATCACTCATTTCTACAACTATTATCAAAGTTATTTTGACCAAGTATTAAAATGTCATACAGTCACTGCAGTCTCAAACTGGGCAACTATGCACGCTGCTAGTCATCCCACTAAAAAAGTATACTGCCTAATTCATCTGTACAGGCATCTTTATTTCACTTTTCTTTTGATTTGATCTTGATGAATATTCTGGAACAATTTCTGTTTTAAGTATCTTGGAGATTAATATCCACTCATAGCATTTTACAATTCAGCAGTTCATTTCTCTCACTTGGAGATTCCAGCTGTTAAGGAATGCTGCTTCTGGCCTGTAGCGTGTTTCTGTTCGCAAGTGTTTGTAATTTGCTCTAAATTAAACCTGAGGAAGAAAATTGTGTGGGTTTGTTTTTTGTGTTTAAACTCATATGAGAGAGCGATTAATATTAAGTAAAAGCAGAAAGATGACCCTTTCTGAGCTGCAAAAACTGAGCAGGGACATCTTGTATTATTGTGGGGTTTTTTGGTTTGTTTTTTTGTTTTCTTTGAGTAAGAGCTGTATTTCATAATGTGAATGAATTCTTTTGGCTAGAAATGGGAAAAGTTGCAGAATAGATAAGCCCTGCTTTTGTTTTTTACCACATAACTGCGTGTTTATTTGAATGCATATTAGTGGAGATGGGGAAAAAAATCAGGCTTAATAATGAGGCAGACTGAGGCTGAAGGCTTTTTGGAAGTAAATTTACTCGAGTTAGGGAGCTAAAAACATGGTAATTGATGATACTGAGATTGCGTGGTCAAAGCTATTTGAACATTCATCTCAAAATTCTTGTTTGAACACACATTCATTTACAGTTAAGTTTGAAATCTCGTGGCAAGAGTAATGTTATAGAGGAAAAAAGTGCACAAATAGCAGGTTAAGAACATGTTTTAACCATACTAAAATGCTGATGGAGTGTGAATGAAAAGTTACTTTAATTTTCAATCCTTGAATAATGACCTCATGATTTTTCACTGATCATTAAATACAGTGTTCAGTTTGAGCATTTTGACAGACTGGAAGTAGTTGACTTGAAGAAATCTACTTTGTTCTTGCTTTCTCTTCTATTCATACTCCCTCCATCCCTTGGTTTCAGTTTCTGTTGTAATGCTGGAGACTTGAAGTGCTTGTCATCTGGCTTGAAGGCATCGTGGAGCTAGTGATGCTTCTGAAGCGATGTATTCATTCTCCTTTCAAAGCAGGAAGCTTTGCACAAGTCATAGTGTTTTGTTTGGATATTTTTGCTGATACAGTGTAATGTAGTATTTTTGATG
The DNA here is from genome assembly GCA_009867235.2 of Psittacus erithacus. Classification (NCBI taxonomy): domain Eukaryota; kingdom Metazoa; phylum Chordata; class Aves; order Psittaciformes; family Psittacidae; genus Psittacus; species Psittacus erithacus. The sequence goes on along the minus strand of WYDI02038105.1, from coordinate 76,686 downwards.
ATACAATGAACTGGGGGAGTTCAGGCAGGAGGACTTTAAAATATGTACGTAACGCACGAGATTAATTTAATGGCAAGACTTACTTGCTTTTAAATAAAAGTTTGATATAACCTGGCCCTGCATTCACCTTTCCTTGTACACATTCTTATGCCTAGACATTTTTGTGTGTGTGATTTCTGTTTATAAGATCAAATAATAGTGATGACTTAATCTTATTGAGGGGCTTCATCCTGCATGTATGAGCATAAACACATTGGTGCTGGTTGGGGACTTCAGGAGTACTCTGCTTTTGTCCCTTCTGTCTAGTGTTGAAATGGCACACGTTTTACAGAGCTTGCATTATTTTGTTCATCTCATTAACCAATGGTGTCACTTATTTTTATAAAGGGATTCATGGAGTTGTTCACACACTAGAGCTAATGGTCAGCATAAAGACATACAGTCTTGTTTGATACATACTCAGTATACTGGAATTGAATTGCGTGCATCTGTGCCACCTGCTTGCTTTCTGCAACAAGTCTGTTGCTCGAGTCTCCCCTCTCTCCTCCAGAGATACTTTCACATCATTATTGGGAAGCATGCATCTTTTAAAGCTGATTTTGTACGTGGAAATGTTACAGATGGGGACAAAAAAAATAGTCATGCTATGAAATGCATTTTTAATCCTAAATTAGCAGTAATTATTTATACTAAATAATTGTTATCGAAAGCTTAAAACATTTAGCTTGTATTTTATGATGATGATATTTTCTTTTAGAGATGAAGCTTTGTTCTCAGTTGTGCTGTTGACATCCATGACTCCTAGGTACATGCTTAAATAAAGACAGTCAATTATTACAGACTCGTACAGAAAGGGTGAGGTTGAAAGGGACCTTGTAGGTCATCTTGGCCAGCCCCCTGCTCAGGCAGGGCAACCTGAGCCTGTTGGCCAGAGCCGTGTCCAGATGGCTTTTGAGTACCTCCAAGGTGGAAACTATCAAATGTGTGAACACTTAAGATAACTGATCACAAATACCTGGCTGGTACTGACTGGTGCACTCAGGACTTAGGTTTTAAAGCCATAAATATACATAAATAGCTCCCCATGTGGTCAGAACCTATTCTAGCTTGAAATCTTTATGTTCTGTGTACCTTCATAACCTGTGGTTGAAGCCTCCAAGTTGCTTACAGATGAGGGACTGTGTAGAAGAAAGAAGCAGGAGGACATCATTGTGTAAAATAGAAGGTCAGCAGAGGGTAACTTTAGTTCAAACCATGCAGATAATAAAACAAAAATCCATCAAAAAAAACTTTATGGAAATCCAAGTAAGAAACTGCGAAGGTTGTATTTCCATGCAAAACTAACTGAAATTAAGACAGCAGACTCTCCTTAAGAAAGAAATGGGGTTGGCTTGATTACAGTGTACTGGGTTATGTGTTGGGGAAAGATAACTTCCAGTCGAAGTTTATTTCTTGGTTTGAGTTCAGCATCTGTCTTTATTTACTTATTTTGGGTATGCTTGGAAACTGCTGTGTGTAATCTTTGTTTGTGAAATATTAAACCTCAGTTCTGTTTGAGACCTCTTACCCTGTCTTCAGGTCATGTGTTTTTCTCCCTGCCTTGGAGAGCCATTGCTTTATGCAGTGAAATTCCTCACAAGTGCACATCTGAAGTCCCATTCCCAGGCATTATTTTAGCTTTCAGCTGTGATCCTCTCTCCTTCCTATGCTTTTACCTGCTGTGTGTTGTTTGTGTTTCATTTGTTGTTTTTTTTTTTTTTTTTTTTTTTTTTTCCCTTTTGTTGTTGTGTTTTGGTTCTTTTGTGGCTACATGAAAGTTCCTTTCAGTCCACCAGTGGTACTTTGTAATGTCCCATTTGAGAGTGATTATCAGACTTAACATCAACTAGATTGGATTGTGTTGGCTCAATACTCCAGTGGGGATGAAAATAAGCTGCAGATGAATGAGGACCTCATCTCAATGCTGGAGTAGTTGAGCATAGGTAACTGATGAGCTCTTAAACTAGGTAGCTGTAGTTTTAATTTGTTCTGTGTGTATTCATGTGGCTGAAGGTAAACAATACAAAAATTTGTTTTATGTCTCAAACTCAGGATCAGTTTATAAGGGTTTAACCCATTAGCACCTGTCAGCTAACCTGTGGCAACTGCTTGTGAATATAGGTTTACCCTGTGCAAACATAAAGTAATTTGAAGCAGGCTTTTAAGATACAGCTGAGCTGCAGTAAGTGTGGCCTGCAGCTTGTAGGAGTGGTCTGCTCTTTGGAGTACTGAGGCCCATCTGACTCCCTAAGGGGGGTGAAAGTCCACCATGGAAAGGTGAGCATCCTCCTCTTCGATGTGAAGTGGTAGGGGCATGGGGGGGTCGAAGGCTTGGGAATGGAGAAGTATACGGCTACTGTGCTTTTGGTGTCATCCTGAGGTTAGATGGGTTCAGCGCTATCTTAACACCACAGTCTTAATTTAGATTAGGTTGTATTTTTGCTGTGGGCTAGTAGTGTGCCTGCCTGGGGTCAGTCAGCATTGGTCTCTAGAATCTGTCCTAACTTGTTTGGGTGCTGGAGTTCATAGCAAAGAACAATGGTATCTGTGTGGATGTTAATTGAGAGTGACACCTCAATTCATTATGCAGGAACTTTCCCTTATAGGTACCTTTCCTCAGGATGAGGTGCAATTCCATGACAAAAGCTTAGGAGAATGTTTTGAAATTTGCCTCTCTGCTTTGCTGCTTAGCTCTGGAACATCTCAATTGTAGGTAGCATTTTCTCCTTTTCCTTCAACTTAAGAAAAACTCAGGAAGAAAGGCCCCAGGCAGCTTTAGTTGTGTTTTGAATTACATCGTGCCAGATTTCATATTGTTCCTGCTTGGCAAAATCTAGCACTAGTCAGCTTTGTACAGTTTCTGTGCTGATTGAGATCAGTTGAGATGTCCTGTCTGAATAATTTAGATCAACAGACATTAAATCAGCTTATATTGATCAGGGTTTTAATTATTTTTTTTGTAAGAAAGACCATTTTGATTGGTGGTAGACATTCAAAAGGTTTTATAAGTTATTTTGCCAACAAAACTAATAAACTTTGCCTTATTTATACTTATTTGAAGTTATGTGCCTTAGCATATTTATCATTCAAACTGTTCAGCTTTTAAAAAAATAACACATTTAATATCTGCAGTCATAAATCACAGTTAAACCTTAGGTGTCCCAAAAGCCACTGGTAGCGGAGATCAATTGTAGAACTGAAATTCCTGTAACCAGTAGAGAACTGAATTACTGTGTATGAAAAGCAGTAAGGAGTAGAGAAGAGAATTCTGTGAAACTGTAATGTCAATATAGACTCATAATTTTGCATTTAATGATGACTAGTTCTGATTCAAAGGAATGGAAGTATTTAGGAATATACTATTTTAAGGTTTTTATTTTAATCTGTGTTGTAAATTCCTGCTTGTTAATATGTAATAATCACTGTATAGTGTGACTGAAGGTCTTGGCTTAAAAAACTGTCCCTGTTCATAATAGAAGTGCTCTGAATATAGGGGAGCAGAAGTTTGCAGAAAAAACCCCCGAGTTCTTGTTTTTCCTAATTTACTTTGAAATTCTAATTGTGATTAGTTCATTCACGCCAATAAAATGCCTAATCCTTTAAAGTAAAAGGGGAGATTACCACACTGGATTCTTCTTGTTTGGGTGTTTGGCTTTTTCTTACAAACCAAAAAAAACCAAACCAAAACCCAAACAGAAACAAAACAAACAAAAACCTCCAAAAGACCAAAAAAACAACAAAACCCCCCAACAACAAACAAAAACAAAACAACAGAAACATAGAGAAACAACCCAACACTTATTTCTTCAGAAATAAGACAACAATGAACTGCCCAAGATAAGAATTTTGGACTTTATTAGATACAAATATGCCTTTGGTTTGTTGTTATTTTAAATGCACTCTTCAGAGCAGAAGGAGATGTTACCAGAGTTGCATCCCCTCAAGTAAGTTACGTAGCAAAGAAAAATGCCATTCCCCGTTGGTAAATATGTGAGGTAAAACTGGGTTGCTTTTGTCTGAGAGACTTATTTCTCTGGTCTCTGAAGTTTGTCTGCTTCAGTAGAATTTTTCTGTGTAAGGTATTTTCTCATGTTTGTGTCCTCTTCACTTGCAAGAAGTTAGAGCTTACCCAGCTTGCCTTGCAAGGCTGATTTCTGGTTTGTTAAATGTCATTTTTTCACCAGTTTTCCTGTTGCATCATGTTCCCTCTGACATATGAGTAGATCATGTACGTGTCAGCTCTTAGCCAGTGATTTATAAATGCTTCCTCCCCCCCTTTTCCCTAGTTGTTTGCTGTTGCTTACATTTTAATTTATAATTTGGTTTTCGTAGCTTTCTGCCATTTTTATGGATGTAACTCACACTTTGTATGTGTTTGACCAGTTTGAGTTATGTAACAAAATCTGTTTCTATGTTGAAACATCCTGGTAATGTCCGATTTCTGTGTTCTAAATTTAGATGTAAACAAAATACTGGATGTCTTGTAGTGGTATCCAGTGACTACTAAGTAAGATAGAGACATGCTGTTATTACAGAAAGGTAAAAAACAATAATACATGTTTCTTGAGTTAGAAGTATTTGGCTTAAAATGGAGTTTTGTAGTTAGTTTTTCATAATTCCTATCAGTTACTTTAGAACTAATCTCTGGTGTCTCTCTTCAACATGATGGATCCCAGGTTTCAGCACTTTGATGAGGACACTTATTTTACAAACCCTGTAAAATATAAATTCCCTTGTATTTTCTTATGTACCAAAATCCATCAGAACTTTGGATCTTATTCCTGGAAAGAAAATGTTACACGTAGTGCAGTAAGAAAGGGACAGGTACTATAAGCAACTTGTTCTTGAATGTTAAAGTTAACGCCTGAAACTTTCCAGGAAACTGCATTGCTGATGAAGATGAAATTAAGGGGCTCATTTGGTGCCCAAACTCTTGGTAAAGTAACTGCAGTGCTAAGGCAGTAAGTTCTGCTTTGACCGCAGAAACATACTTTAATGCACACCTTTCATTGAAGCATCCATACGTGTTCACACCTCTTGGTCTTTGACGGTTGTACCCAGCCTTTGGGCTTCTGACAGGTATCAGCAAAACAGGGCCCCACCTAACTTGTGTGGTGTGAGTGAGGACTCATGTTTTGAAAGAACAGATCTTTAATATTAAAGGAACACAATTTCATTGCTAGCAAATACCTTGGAGCTAGTAGCCCCAGGCCTTGTAACCACATGAGGCCAGTGAGTAGCTTCAGGTGAGATTTCTGTGCTGGGACCAGAAGCAGCGTTACAAAGTTGTTGGATAATACAAGTCTCTAATTGTGGGAAGAAGTGAAGCAGCAGCTGCTGCTGCACTGGAGAATAGATCCTATGGAGCTTGTTGGAGAATTTCCACAGCCTTCCCTCCTAGTGACTCTTCCTCCCATCTTCTGCAAGGAGCGCAGTTTAGTAACTCATGGTCACACAAAGGTTTTGATGCATGGAGCCAGGAATCAAACTGAGTTCAGATTTTGTTTGTAATATTTAATAAAGGGGAAAACCAGTTGTTGTGGAATCTCAGCCTTTTAAGATACATTGTGGGGTTAATTACATGAAAAATAAGAGAATATTTACATATGTAGGTGTTTACTTTTCCATCCCAGTTTGTCTGACCTGGGACAGTCAAGTTATGCTAATTGAAGCAGATTGTAAAGAAAATAAAAAGGAACTTCTCAGGTGAAATTCATTGACAGTCTTTTCTGTGTAAGATTGTATTTGTTATGTGGTGAATGATAGCAATGAATCACAAGGAGCTAGAGGAAGCTACTGCTTTCTGTGATTCTTGACAGGATTTACAGTATTTGTAACAGTTTTTTCTCTTAAGGTCATGAAAAGGTATCTTAAGGAAAAACAGAGCCTGCTTTCAGGAAACTTGAATTTCTCAAAGTACCCTATACAGCCTTTCTGAAAGGAATTTTTAATAAATCCAGTTAATTCATTGTTGTATTCATATTCATAAAATAATTCATATTCATGCTTTGGCAGACCAAAAACTTCTATAATTAAATGTAGTTTTAAAATACGGTGCTGTGGTTGGTGTGTTTTTTATGAAGTCTCCTAAGCAGTTACAGTTTTGCATCAATGATAGTTTCAGAAATAGTGAACAGTCATTTCTAGCAATGACAGATTGCTGATGTTCTTGATATGTTCAGTATGATTGTCCCATTCAGTAGGATAATATTTGGAATATCTCGCAGTTGTTTTATGCCCATTGCTGCACAGTGACATTGTTACAAGGACTGAAATTGCATTGCTTTGTTTTTTCAGCATTAAACTTACGTATTTTTATTTGGTGAGGGCTTTGGTTTTGTGTGCTTTTTTTGTTTAGTGTTTTTTGGTTTGTGTTGTGGTTTTTTGTTTGGTTTTTTTTGGGGGGCGGGTGGGCAGTTTCTTGTTCGTTTGGGGGTTCTTTTGTGCTGTGAGGTTAACTTAAAAAAAACCCCACAGAAATGATTTTGACACTCTCTGATCATCTCCCTTTGCCTATGTCTCCATCAGTGGCTCATGGGCTGATTTCCACTCTTATTTGCTAACTTGCCTGTAGGTGTTTTGTAATGCTTAAATTGGCTTTAGTTAAGACTGCCAGAAAGGAGATGCAGGCATGCTGCTTTTTTTTTTTTTTTTTTTGTTCAAACTCTATTTGTCTTCATGTAGATACACAGCTTCAGTGTAGACCTGTCTGAATCTGGGTGCGAAGTGTCATCCAGGAATGGTGGCCTCAGTTAGGTGTGTGCTAGTGGCCTTTCTGTTGTGTTGTTTCAACCTGTATCAGCATTCTTGAGGTACTATTTAGGTGACTTGGTTATGATCAGATGATTTGTATATGAAGTATTCAGAGTAGCTTGTCTTTTGTTTTTAGATGGCTGTAGCCATCTGAAAAAAAAGGGGTTAGGAGTATCATATTGAAGAAACATTCTATGGTCAAATGTGAAACTGAGAAGTGGGTCCATGAGCCCATTCCACTTGTAAGGAGGGCTTTACACTATATTTTCCCCTGATTCTGGCTAGTGTTCTTGAGCTTCCTTCCACTGAGTGTCAGAAACTCTGTGGGGAAACTGAGAGGAGTTTTCATCCTATAGAGCTGGGGTCCTATAGAGCTTTGGGTGTGTTGGTTTGGACTCTGTGAATTTGTTGTTGTCCCCGTTCCCTGCTTCACAAATAATACATCCTTTTAAGAGGACACCATGTAGCAACAGGAGACAGATCTGGTTGCTGAGTAGATTAATTCTCCACTAGATCAATAGAAAAAAAAAATTACCAACTTAGTCAATTCACGAAAATATTTGCTTTTCAAAATAAATTGGAAATGAAGCAGTGAGTTTCTCCTAAGGTACTCATTGCTGTCTCAAGGGTGAAAATTGCTGTGGTGCGCAGACAAGTTTCCTTGTCCAGCCTAGCAAAAGGAAAACAAGTCTGTAAACAGGTCTGCAGGTAGGTATCTTCTTTCTTCACAATCCCCCCGCCCTCCCATTAAGCCCTTCAGCTGCTTAGATCCACTTTCAGTTAAGATAATTTTATGGCAAGAAGTCAATCCTACTTCAGGTAATTGGCCATAATTTTGTTTATACTAAGTTGACAAGTCCGTAGATCTCTTTTTGAAAGAAAACAAACAAAAAAGCTTTGGTATTGAGTTACGAATGCCTCATCACCTTGGTGTTCTGGAGACAATCCTTGATAGAAAATTGCAAACCCTTTCTGCAGTGAGGAGGATAAATACTCATTGGCTGTGTTTTTTCTGGCAGTTACGTATTGAAAGGGGTAACCACAGAAGAAGACCAAAGAGGGTACTTGAGTCTGCGCTTTTTATCTTGGAAATCTTGTAAAAAAAGCCTCTGTGTGTGTGCGTGAAGTGAGGGAGTAGATAGGGCTGTGGCTTTAGAAGGGGGTGAGGCCTTTTATCGAAGTAGCTTTTGAGCTTCTGACACTGAGTGTTGTTGACTGTGTTACTGGCTGAGGTTGAGCCTTTGCAAGATGAATCTGCACATTTCAGATTAAAGTTCTCTACTTTTTGTTTCTGAATCTCTGTATGAAAGATAAAAAATTCAAATTTGTATTTCCTAATTTAAAATTAATGTTAAGAAAGTAGCGTGTCTAGACTTCAAGTTTTCGTTGTTTACTTTAATTCTGTTCCTGATTGCTGGTAGTTTGGAAGGCTGACTTCAGGTTGGTCTAGAAGTACCTTATTTTGAGGTAAAGCTGTTAATAAATTCACTTCTCTCTTATACATGTAGTGAAGGGCTATGGAGTTAAAAGTTAGCTTGATCAGAAAGTTGTTTTTAACAGATGAGCTGTGGTGTGTGTGTTGTTCCCATAGGTCCTGGTAACATCTGTCAGGATACTTCTTTCGTTAAAGTCTACAGTGTTGCCAACAGCTAATGTAAGACCTGAAGCTCTTTCGTGAAACAACTGGCAAAGATGAAATTCTTTTCTTGAACAGCATCACAGTAAACTGCAGTATGTTTCATTACTCTCTACTTCAGAGGGTAAATGCAAATATTAGCCAGTTAATAACAATGGGGAAGTAACCTTCTTAGAGTTGTAGCATTGCATGATGGTATACTTTTTAAGGAATGAACAGATAGGTTTAGTCATAAAGGTTCATCTTCTAGGGTGTCTGTGTTCAAAATGGAAATGCTCATTATGGTTTCATAATTATGACAGATCAGCTTTTCAGTGTGAAGATGGTATTCAGCTGTAGGCATCTCCAACCATGCTAATCCAAAATACTAGCACATTTATTTAAAGTGTGATAAACACAGTTTCAGAGAGAGTACTGTGGGGGATGGCACTGTCGGATCCAAGTGCTCTGTTTTGCAGCAGTGGAATAAAAAGAAGTGTATTGGTGAATATTGTTGTGATGAATAGGTAAAAATAATGTTCAGTGTTTCTTGCTGTTTCCCTTAAAGCTCAACAAAAATAAGTCGACAGGTAATAATCTCCTAAAGATTATTACTACTGTTTTTTGGTAGGGAAGAAACTCCTATATAGGAAGCTTAGAAAGACCATGAAAACTATGGTATTTCAGGGATGGAAGGAGGCAGCAGTGAAGGTACCTTGCTCCGAGTTGGACTTTGATCCTGGTTCTGAATGTGTGCAACTAAGTCTAAGTGTTTTTATGTACCAGCCTGGTAAGATTTGCTCATTTTCCCCTTTGAGAAAAGAGTAAAGCGACTGCACTGTCTCAGTGTGGATTCAGTGGTGTGATTTGAAGTTTCATTCTGGACTAAAGCTGATACTCTGTCAGCCCTGTTGTGAAGGGCTGTCAAGTCCTTTGCATTGGAGCTTTGCAGTTGGTGGGTGTGGTGTGAAGCTGGGTGGTGCAGTGTACTCCTCTGTGCCATTCCATGTGGAACAAGGGGATTCATCCTGGCAGGACAGGCTGTCTGCACCAGGGAAAACATGGTGGATTATGTAAAGCCAGTGAGTTGAGCAATTTGCTGTAAACTGTTGTCAGTATGGTTATTGTACAGTGAAGGCAGCTGCATGGCTAAAGTGCATCTAGAGAGATAAATCACTTTGAGAACAACTTTGTTTTAATATGTAAATATATTAAAGCAGTGATATTACATATACTAAACATTTAGGTGCTTCTGTTCTACTGTCAGTTGAAGAAATAGTCCAATCTGAGCTATATTTGTTTGGAATTTTTTAGTCATAGTAGTGAGAAAGGTTTAGATGTGATTTTTAAGGAATCAGTGGGTAATAAATCTTTGCCAGGTACTCCTTTTTATTCCCATGGCAGCATGTTCTTTTTGCTGTCATTATTGTTTCCTCTAACATTCACTTATTTTGTGTGAGATCTTTGTACTTCGCTCTGCAGCAGCAGCGATCAAAGTTAAAATACCATGTATGGGTTTCAGAACCATTGGAATAAGTGAAAAATACACTAAAAGCTGTACTGGTATACCAGTTACCTAATCCATCTTTAAAATGCTTTTTCAGGTTTAATAAAGCTTTTTAATTAGACTGGCTTTCATATAGAAGTCTTCAGAGTTTGTTTAAACAGAACAGTTTCAGGAGTGAAAATTTGTATTTTCCTTCACTTCATGTTTAACAGAAAGATTCCCCCACTCCACCCCCCATTTTAAAAAGTACATAGCTTACCTATCTCTTCTGAGGCTCTACTGTTTGAGTGACAGTAATGCTATTAAGACTTTTCTGTTTGAAAATTGTGTTGTGCTTGAAGGCTTTTTATAGTAAGGTGAGTAGTAACACCTGTTGTCAGTTTTCCTTGGGAACTCTCTGTATGCTTACTAACAATGTTTAAAAAACCCTAAGAATCAAAATTACTTGTCTCAGGGACTATGGAGGCAGAAGATGTTTTGTGGTTTGGTTGCTGTGTGACCTTCTTCACTGCTTTTCCTGAAGATTAAACCTTATGAACCCGTTCATTACTTAAGCCACTGCAGACTAGAGTGGCTTCTCTATAAGTTACTCCCATCTCAGAAGAGTGTCTGGGCTTGTTTTGTATTGGGGGTATGGTGGGGCACTATAAGTTGATCAGTTTCAGCTGATTGGCTTTTTAAGGAATGCATCCACAGCAAATTTGTCAGTGATCCCACATTAAGAGGAGTGGTTGGCTTGCCAGCAGTGAGTGTCTGTCTTGTGGATGCTGAGAAACTTTAGGTCTGCCCAGGTGAAACATTGAGTTAGTTGAGTTAGAAGTACACAACTTATGTACCTGGGGCAGAATCATAATGCTGTGAATCGATAGGGGCCAGGAGCTGCCTGCATGAGGAGTAGCACTGGTGGGAAGGATGGACCAAGTGTAGGCTGGGCTATGTTAAGGGGAATGTGGGGAAGTTCTGATGTTCCTCCAGTTGACAGCGATGAGGCTGCTGTTGGAATGCTCTTTTCTGTTACCCTGTTTTCCCTAAATTTCTCAAAGATATTGAGAAACTCAGTCTGTCAGTGGGCTGCCAGAATGGCTAGAAGATTAGACTAGCCACTCGGAGGGAGAGTGTGAGGGAACTGGTATTGTTACTTCTGGGGGGGAAAAAAGTGGGTTAGTACGTCACTGAAACAGGTTACATGGAGGGGATGTGGAAATGGAAGGCTTTCAAAGAAGTCATGGCTGACCTGTCTTGTGTTGGCGATAACTGTCTTCAGGTTGCAGTTGGACAGGTAACCTCCCCAAGACCTTCCTACCAGCATTTCTGTGGTACTTCTGTGTACTGTTGTGTTAACCGTTAGGAGACAACTCTAGGGACATCAGTTGAAAGCAGTACAGCAAGAAAACAAATTTTATTAAGTTGAATTGCATACTCAGCACTGTGAAGCTCTTCAGGACACATTTTAATGGTGGGGCGACAGATTTACTCAGTAGGTGGTAACTCAAGCAGATTACACCAGATATTTGTGTGCATGCTTCTCTTAATTCTGATAGCGTTCACCCTGGAGCCTGATAGTTTGATTTAATATTGCTTTATCTGCCACAGGAGAATCCCAGAGCTGCTCTTCAGTCAGTGTTTAGTTATATTCTAATTTTGCAGAAGTTGCATTATTTGCATTTGTGCAAGATCTTAATATTTAAGAGGGTGTAATTTACTAAATATCATTTTCATATTTTTAAAGACTTGCTTTTATTCAGTACCCTTTTTTAAATACTAATCTGTAGAGTTGAAGAGGAAGAAACCCTGTTCCTAAGAGAATTTACCAAGTTTATAGCGCAGAATTTCTGCGTGCAGGAGATTCTGTGTCTGCCAGACTGTATTGAAGTCGCCATATCAAAATGCTGGCTGATACTTGTGGTGTTGATGTTTCTTTTTTTTTTTTTTTCTTTTGTGAGGCTGCATACTCACTGGTATTAGTCATGGAGGGGGATAACCCCAAAAACTGAAGAAGGCGATAGAGTAGCAAAGTCTCTTTTTTTTTTTTTTTTTTTTCCTGATCAGAACAAATACTCTTTCCAGCAGTTCAGTGTGTGGGAATGACAGGGGGATAGCTGGAAGCCCCTGAAATAGTCCCAGTAATGTTGCATAGAACTGTGACAGAGCTGAGCTTCAGTTTCACATTGATGTTCCGCTGTGTTGTCCTCCGTACCCTCAAATACTGGAAGACATAGCCAGGAATGCTTCAGTGGAGGAAAATAGTGGAAGGAGAAGGAAACTTCCAGGCTTCTGGTTCACTAGAGACTAGTAGTTAATCTGCTGGGAGACTACAGTTTGCTTATTTCATATTCATCTTACTTGGATGGAGAACTCATGGCTTAACTCTCCCAAGTCATCAGTGGCTGTAGTGATTGAAGATGTTGTCCTGGTGAAAACTGCCACTCTTCCTCTTTACTGGACACATGCAAAGCACTATGTGAGAACTTAGACATTGCAAGTCTTAGCATGAGACATTTTTTAAATGGTTTACATGGGCAGACTGCACTGGAGGGTCTGAAGAGTATGTATATGCTTTGTAGCTGTCAGCCTCTGGCTCAAGATGGGAGGTGGCAAGGGGATAGCATTCAAAATCATCCTATCTGACAATCTGCTGGACAGGCTTCTTTGGTTGCTGATCACTTCATATCAGATGGTATGCAGACTGCACTGGAAGGTTGCACAGACAGTAGTGTGAATTGGAATACTGCAGTTGTACTTGGTGTCCTTGTCAAAGTTTAACATGAGTATTCATGAAAAATCTTTAGAAGTTAGTTTAGCGCTGACTTGCAGCAGTAGATGGGTTTCACTGGGTTAATTAAGAAAATTCTGTGTGAAGAAATCTTTGTGAGCTAATACATTTATTGTGATCTTTATTTCACTTGAAATTATTCTGTAGAATTTGTGACTCCTGTCCTGAAGGAATAAAATCAAGCGACCAGTTTAGGGAGTCTGTGCTTTTCAAGTGTTACTCTGTGAGGACTGCATTTTCTGTTGCTCTTAACTAGGTGAACTTCTAAAGAAAGCAAGTCAGTAAGAATTGCTGGGTAGACCAGAATGATTAAGTTAGCTATTCTTCTGATTTGAATCTGTTGCCTATAGTACTTTAAAGGGCTTACTACTGTCTGTTCAATTATCTTGCATAACTTTTCTCTATGACAGGCTTTAATGGGCTTGGCTTATACCAGCCCTTGTTTTCTACTAAGGTGTACTTTGAATGTTTGACTTATTCCCAGTCTGGTAGAAGGTGTAGGCCGTTGTCTGAACAAAGGGTTCTTTTTATCTGTTTGTAGTCTTGTCTTATGTTCACGGGAGCTCTAAGATTCAATAGAATTACAGAATGGTGTGGGTTGGAGGGGACCTTGAAGACAGTTTGCTCCCAACCCCCCACTGCGGTGGGCAGGAACACCTTCCACTATACCAGGTTGCTCAATGCCCTGTCCAGCCTGGCCTTGAACACTGCCAGTGATGGGGCAGCCACAGCTTCTCAAGGCAACCCGTACCAGCACCTCATCGCTCTCACAGTGAAGAACTTCTTCCTAATATCTAATCTCAGTCTGCCCTCTGTTAGTTTAAAGCCATTCCCACTTGTCCTGTTCAGGGGGCCTAGAAAAAGCCCCTTGGACAGGAAACACCCTCTTCAGCTTTCTTGTTGGCCCCTTTTGGTACTGGAAGGCTGCTCTTAAGGTTCAGTTAGGAGCCCCATGGTGTACTAAATGTTTGAGAGCTCATCTTCCCCTGTCACCAGCCTGAAAGCCAGCATCCTGCTGTCTGCTAAGTTAACAGTAAAACCTCAACTGTTTTATCTGGGCCTCCTATAGAATATGAGGAAAATAGTGGGAGAAAAGGGTGACCGTCTTTTTCTGTGCTTCTGTATACTGATACCTAAATAAACTCTGTAAATTTTCCTCTTCCAGGAACATCATTTGCAACGGGCTATCTCAGCACAACAAGTTTTCAGAGAAAAGAAAGAGAGCATGGTTATCCCAGTCCCTGAAGCGGAGAGCAATGTCAACTATTACAATCGTTTGTATAAAGGAGAGTTTAAGCAACCAAAGCAGTTCATTCATATTCAACGTAAGTTAACTGATTTAGTTGCCCCTTCCCTCTCTTCCTTTCTCCCCACCCCTCTTTTATTCAAATGATCCTGAAAGAATCTTGAGGCCGAAGTTGGTACAATATTTAGATAGTGGAAAGACTCAAAAATCAAAGGGAGATTTAGACATGTAAATTCCAGTTTTTCTTCTTACGGAGGAATTTAAGGTTGGAGGGAAATTTGAGGTTTTTCTTGCCGCATTTGCTGATACTGTTTGTCTGTGTGTGGTAGCTGGCAAGCCTTATCCTGCCTTTTGGTCATCAAGTATTGTTGATCAAGCCTTTTTTGCTTTACTAATTCCGAGAAGGAATAACTGAGCTAGCCTAGCTGCCTCCTAGTTGCTTCTGCTAACACAGGGCCAGGAAGAGGAGTTGTCATGCTTGCTGAGTGCATCTGAAATGCTTGTTAATTCAAAAGTTCTATATAAATGGAGATTAAAAAAACAGAAGAGTTTTGGTAGTGAAATCGGCCTTTGTTTTCCTGATCTTTAGAGTTCTTAAAGGTCAGTTCCCACTGTGTGAACAGGGGAGTTCAAGCTATTCCCTGTAGCATGGATGTATTCTGGGCGATGGGTAGCAGTTATCTTTATCTGCCTTTTGCCAAAACTGTAGAATTCCCATTCTGTAGGGAGCTCTGATCTTATTTTAAAGATAAAATGAAGTATTCTTTGCATGAGCATCTGAGCATGAGCTTCCTGTGTCTTAAAAGATCTAATTAATTAATTAAAGTTGTAGGTAATTATAGTGGTCTCTGGATTAATTTTAACACTTTTTTTGGTTGGTGGTCTGATAACAAGTAACACACATTTATAGTTCAGTCATTCCTTGGCACACAAATCATGGTTGTTCTTTGCAGCATGTTGTTCTAGAGGGTTATTTTGTGACTTGGACTTCTCCCAAGAGTTACCTTCATAGCAAAACCTTAGATGTGTTGATCACAGTGAGTTGTCAGTCCTTATGGTAAAGCACAGATTCAGTTCTGGGTCTCTGCAGGGAAGACTTCTCATCATCAGCTCATGGCTTTGGTTCTTAGTTGTGTTGGGCACAACACAGGATTGACAGGGGTCTGCTAAAGCACCTTAGAGAGGAATGTGGTCCTCTTGCCAGGCAGAGTGTATTGATAATCTGCTCCTCACACACTTTTTTCAGCTGCCTCAGCAAGAGGCTGTTGATATGCATATGTGTATCTTCTGCTTATAGACATAATTGAAGTTAGGCAAAGATTCTTAAGCCCAAACCCAGCTGTGCATTGAAGATCCTTGCATCATTCTCCCCAACATGGTGAAGTCTCTTTAGCATATATTTACAAAATAAGAGATTTTTGGAAATAATGTGCTCAAGACCCTCTGGCACAGTAGAGGCCATTCTGGCAGTGTGAGAAATGAGCTAAAAGAAATTGATGAAGTATTTCCTTAATAGAAGAAAGAAACCTGCAAGCAAGGCAGGTTGAATTAGGTTGAAATGAAGCTGCTGAATGAGGAGTGTGTTTTATTCTTTTTTTTTTTTTGTTGGACACTGCCAGAGACACTGTAAATATTGTTAATAAACATGTCTAAAAGTGTTAAATATATTATGCCAAAGTGTTCTTTGTCATGTTGAGACTCACAGTCTTTCTGGACAGAATTACAGAAGGTATTTGAGCTGAAGATAAACGCTAGATACTGCTTCAAGATAATTTTCCCACATATTCTAGTTGGAGTAGGTGTGATACAAGGCAGCTTTTATGCTACATAAACTGCTTGGAAAATCTGTTTTAATGCTGAAAGCACAAAGAGCAACAGTACTTGCTTTGGCTACAGAAGTTATGTAAACTCATACATGCCAAGAGGCCACATACTGTAATCTGTACTTTACTGGTGATTATTTCTAGCAAATTACGTCTTGCTGTTCATCTGGTAGCCAAGAGTTTAAGTATTTTTAATTTTACCATTATAATTCTTTTATTTAGGCCAGTGGTTCCATGCTAAGAAAATGTAATTTCTTAAAGGTGTAGATTTCATAAATAAGCATGATTCCAGGTATTCGTTGATGTAGGTAGCATCAACTCAGGTGATTTTGAACTGCCAATAAAACAAAAGCCTTGAATTATTTAATTATTCCAGTATGCTTAATGTTATTCTAAGAATTGTAGTGTTAGTAACATGGAGATGCATTGTAAGTTATTAATATGCAGCAAGGAGAATAATTTAGTACACTTGTACCTATGCTAGAATTATAGCTAAGTGGATATAAGCAAATTAGCATCCCTTACAGAAACAGAATGGAGTAAAATATATATATACACACGATAAAATATTTTACCTATGTGTGTATATAAAATTTAATGATACAAAATTAATGCTTTATCATAAATAATGCAGTCAGATTGCTCAAGTATCGATCAAATAATCTTCATTAAGTTGTGTGGAATGAACTCTAGTTGCTCTTTAAATTTAAAAAAAAAAACAAAACAAAAAAAAAAACCAACAAAAAACCACAACAAAATAACCACTAACCACCCCCCACCCAGAAAAAAACCCCAG
Organism: Psittacus erithacus; assembly: GCA_009867235.2. Taxonomy (NCBI): domain Eukaryota; kingdom Metazoa; phylum Chordata; class Aves; order Psittaciformes; family Psittacidae; genus Psittacus; species Psittacus erithacus. The sequence continues at coordinate 60,134 of WYDI02038105.1, read as the reverse complement.
CCCCACAAGTGAAGTGTGTGCATTTCACATAATTGAGTTGGCCATTTTTTATGCATTATGTGTTCCATGTTTTCAGAGGATGCTGTGGTAGGATCTGTTCTGGCTGTGGGTTTGCAGCCTGGATATGTGAAGTGGGTATTTGCATGACACCTCCCCTACTGAGGTATTTTGGTACAGGTGAGGGTGGGTGTTGGAAGCTGTGTTCTGGTCAGGTGTTGCAGGCTTGCTGTGGAGGTGATTTCTGCTGCTTTTTTTCACTTTGGATATTGTTGCTCTGATGTGGTTCTTCATTTGCTCTTGATCAGCACAGATGTACCTGCCATTATTGCTGCCCACTCCTTTCTTATTGCCTGTGCCTGTCTGGTGGCAGTTGTGCTCATGGGTGAGCTAACACTGAGACATGACATGTAAGAAAGCTTATTTTTCATTTTTTGGTTAGGTAAACCTCCATATTGATCAGTTTTCTGTCTTGGCGTATTGAACAATGGCTGGTATTGGCACAAGCAAGGTGGTAGGAACATGGCTTGCTGGGGAGGGAAGCTAGTGGAACTGCTTGTTTCAGTGGTAACTGACATTTTATGTCAGTGTAAAATGACTGTGGAACCACAGCCCTAATCTAGTTGGCTAAATACAATTTGCTGATTTGGTTAAGTTAAACACAATTAAATGTAACTGAACTTAAAACCAAATTGCATTTTTGAAAGTTAGTATAAACTGAGTTCCTAGTGGAGCTCAAGTAAACAAAAGCAAGTATCTGACAGGTACTGCTGTCAGAAGTGGTTAGAGTGGCAGAATAAAGTAGGATGTTGGTTGGCTTGCTAATTGCTGTTGCAAAGCAAGTTCTGACTGTTTATGTAAGATAAACTTCACTGGTAGGATCATTGGAGCCCTGTCCAGCTCTGTAAAAAAAAGCAATGTGGAGAAAAGCAACTGCTTTGGAGTAAGAAAACTAGATTCATTGGTCAACCAGAGGAATCTCTCAGGAATTACCAGAAGAAAAGGGTATAGAAGATCCCACATTGGTTGTGCTTAATACATAAACTAGTAGCATGTCATCTGAAATACAGTGCTTTCTGGGTCTGAGTTTTGTTCATCACTAATTCTTGCAGGTGTGAATGAGAAGTTGCATCTGTTGTTATGGAAGGGGCAGAAACAGGGGCTGGTGATGGATGGCTGCATCACACAGCATATAAACCACCTGTGTCTTGTGATGGCTTTTGAAGACAGCAAGCTGCTGTAATAGCGGCCAACTCCAGGATGAAATCTAGTGTTTTTTCTGAAACCAGTACAGTTCACTCAGTGCTTGGGAAAAGAAGAAAACTTTTTGGGTTGTCACATGAAAGTGTGTTTCAAAGAGCAGTGATGGGCGAACTTCAGGGAAGGAGAACGCTTCATGCATGTCCCAGGACTGTAGCGAGCCAACTTGGGGTTGATTAACTCCTTATGATTGCGTGCGGCATTTAAAGGAAGAGGGATAGTCTTGTATTTACTGAAGGTCATAGACCTCGGCAGGCTGCTGAGGCTTTGTGGCCTTTCTGCCTGCACCAAAGCAGAAGGTGGAATGCAAGTATTGCTTCCATTGCTTCAGTGGCATTAACCTGTGGCCTGCATGTAAACCTCTGTTCTTTGAAAGTGGAACTGTGTGCTAGCTACAGGTCATGACAAATAGCATGAAAACCACTGCCAGCAAAAGAAAAGCATTGCTGGAAGGTATGAGAGCAGGGTATGTGACACTCTACTGCTCTTATCACAGTGCCAGTGTCTTTTTGCTTAAAAAAATAAAACTGGATTTAATTGTTATGACTTGGTCCGGCAAGTACATGTTGGATACCTTTAATCTTGTCATTTTGATTGTCAAAATAAAATCACAGAATCATTTAAGTTGGAAAAGACCTTTAAGATCAAATCCAACTGTTAATCCAGCTCTGCTAACTCCCGCCAGTGAACACTGTCCTTAAGTGCCACATCTGCATGGCTTTTAAATCCCTCCAGGGATGGTTGATGCCACCACTTCCCTGGGCAACCTGCTGTACAAAAAATACTTTTGCAGAGTTGAAATTCAGGATGCAGTTTCTGGTTTTGGTGGTTTTTTATGATTACAGTTTTGTCAAGTTCTCAGTTTTTCAGCGCTTCATTTGTTATTCCTGAAGTCTCAACTGCTAAGAAAGCTGAAGTTTTATCAGCAAGTAATTTAAATTTGCAAATAATAAACTATGCTTGAAGTTAGGTGGACATGACATGTTACTTAGCCAGTGGTTCACAGGGGCAGATGAATTGCTCTTGATGCTGACTGGGTGCTCTGCAGCAAGATGTGAGAGGGAGAGACACCGCAACTTCCAGCTGGCCTGCACCGTAAGAGTGCTAGAGATATCAGCAGTGCAGTAATCTGCCTTCACTGTTTGCGGTGGAGATCTTGCTTTCTTATTAGTAATATTCATAATGGGTTTCTGAGGATGGTTGGTCTTTGCAGTTGCTTGTTGATGGAATGGTTGAGATTTTCTGTTCTTGCTTTGTGCAAGTCCTAGTCGCATCTCACTTGAGCCTGTATGATTTTGTTCTGAAAGGCAGTTTAGGAAGCTGCATGGTTCAAGAACTTTCAGTGACTCTTCTTTCCTCATTGTGGAAATAAAGGCAAGCACACTGGTGCTGCTTACAGTTTGCAGTTGAACAGCATCGCAGCATCTGTCATAGGGATCCTCTGGCTCACTGATAACTCTGATTTAGAAAAACTGACTTGAAACATTTTGTTTGCAGGGGATTACTGAATTATCTACTGACAGGTTAACATTTTGTGGCATAAGAGCAATGCCTGTCTGAGGGTAAAAAAGCTGTGCTGAACTTTAATGGATTTCTGTGCATTCTAATATCATTTGCGAGAACATAGTTAAACACCTCATTGTTGGAGTAGGGAGACCTGCTTTGTTCCCAAAATAATTGGAAGATTTGGGTTAGAAAATTTTGGCTGCCTACCTTGAGCAGATTTGTTTGAATGTGATTTCACAGTGTACATTAGGACTGTAGTAGTCTTGTTGGCTCTGGGGCTGCTCTTGGTGTGGGAGAAGCTTTTGCAATTTCCATTAATGAAGTTAAGGACTTGTGGGGGTTACAGCTCAGGTGGGAGAGTTCACCTCATTTCCCTATATGGCTGATGGGATGCGATGTTGGTGCCAACACTCTGTGCTCCCAGGTGGTTTGGCTGGGACAATGCAGGACAAGTTGGAGCAAAGCTTACAGGAGGTGAAGACTGTATGTAGCAGACTGGTTTCATAGAAGCCAGCACTGATACATACCAGTTGGTCTTGACTGGTCACTGTCTATTCTGCATTTTGAACAGAATTGTGTGGCAGCCACCCCAGGTGCTGCAAGAGTCTTTTCCTCTCAAGTGTGTAGTCCTGGCTGGTGATGTTTTTAATGCAGCTTTACAGAACTATGAATTTTTTAAAAGTTCAGTTTTGCTAAAGGGAGATCTGTGGGTCATGTGCCCCATGACAGTGTCTTAAATAAAATGGCCATGCAACTGGTATTATTGAATTAATATTATTAATAATTCCACTTAATACATATTTTCAGCCCATTATTAGTATTTTCTTCCTGAAATAACTTTTTATAGTATATTTACTCTTGTGTGTGTTAGGCCAGGGAAGGTTTCTGACCAGGTGGTGTTGTCAGTGTTAGTGGTGTTAGTACAGTCAAGCAGTGTCTCCTTGGAGAGGTAGCATCTCGCAGCTGAAAATGGTAAGGAACTCCTTAGTAGCACTTCTCAGCTGTATTTGACCAAGTTACCGCACACAGCCCAAATAGCCTAAATGCTGGCAGTGGCTGAGCTAATTTATTGCATTGGAATACAGAATGAGTGGTTTTGGGCTAGTCTGAAATACAGCAAGAATATGTTGCTGACTGCCTGTTTGTTGACTGGTCAAACCGTGGGGGGAAGATACTATAATTTGCTTTAAAGATACCTGTTAGATGTTTTCTTTTGCTCCTGGTTTTTCCTGGTCTTCCAAGTTTTTGTTTTACACTCCTCTCAAAGCATCCTGGGAAGCATAGCAGCAGAGGTTTTCTTTAAGTTAGTACTCAGATACAGCCATGAGTTAAGAGAATAAAGATGAGGTAGTGCTATTTGTCTTGTAAGAATAGAATATATTTCAACAAGACTTCACTGCTGTTAATACGCTAACTTGTTGATTGAATTGAGTATTGTAGTTGGTGTTTCACCCCTTCAGGGTTTTATTAGGTACAGTTAGCATTTCATAGAACCACAGATTGGCTTGGGTTGAAAGGGACCTTAAAGACCATCCAGTCCCAACCCCCCACTGCAGTGGCAGGGACACATTCCGCTAGACTAGGTTGCTTAAAGCCCCATCCATCCTGGTCTTGAACATTTCCAGGGATGGGGCAGCCACAGCTTCTCTGGGCAACCTGTGCCACTGCCTCACCACCCTCACAGTAAAGAACTTCTTCCTAATATTTAATCTAAATCTCTCCTCTGTTAGCTTAAAGCCATTCCCCCTTGTCCTGTTACTAGTTCTTGTTGTATGCAGTTTGCTCATACTTGTAAATTTAGTTTCTGCTATGTTATCTGAATAACATGATTCTGCTTTTAGTAGGGTCATAAACTTTGCCTATGGAAAGTATGGAGTTGAGTGTGCAAAATGAGTAGTGCAATCTGTAACAAAGACACTAGCTTTGCTGTGAACTCAGGAACTTAGTATTTAGAGTGTATGGAGAAATATTCAGTCTTTACACCTAGAGTTAAGTTGGCTTTGGAGAGAAAGTAACAATTCCCGTAGGACTGGTCTGGTGTGTTTACAGTTTGTTGCACAGTTACAGTGAAGGGTTAAAAAAGGGAAAAAAGTTTAATTGTGTTAAGTGTTCTAAGACTCCATGCTTGTTGAACTACTTAAAACTGGGCGACTGAAATTTTACTGACACTGCTGTGTATGTGCTTTTTCTCCAAGTCTGAGATTTGAATGAAAATTAACCTTAATTGTTAAGAATCTTGTCATGATATTCTGAAGGAGCTGTATTATAACAGTATTAGGAAGCGGTTTTGTTCTTGTTTTGCAAAGATGTATTCAAGTTTCTGTGCCTCTGTAGTATTTTTTCCTTGTCACCCCTTCAAGCCACTTAAAATGAAATGAAACCTCTTTGATTGCCCTCATTCAAAGCCAGAGACAAGCAGCTTCTAAGTACTGTCTTGCAGCTGTTACACGGGGAAACGTCATTGTAAAGAAAAAAGTGGCATGGCATTAATGTGCCTTTCTGAAATTTAATCGATTGTTTTTGATTCCTGATTGTCAGATGCACACTTCTGTGTTTCCACAGTGTGTTATTTACGAAGCATTTCAGTGTGGTTTGTGCATGTGTATTTTTGTTTCAGCTTTTAATCTGGACAATGAGCAGCCAGATTATGATATGGACTCGGAGGATGAAACCTTACTGAACAGACTAAATCGGAAGATGGAAATCAAGCCGCTGCAGTTTGAAATAATGGTTGACAGACTTGAAAAAGCCAGTTCTAGTCAGGTATTGTCCTGTGTTAAGAAATTGCTGAGGTTTTTTGACTTCTGAATTTTCTGGTGGGATGATTCTGGGTAGGGTGTTTTGTTTGGTTTTTTTTCAGGTTTTCTGTTTTTTTTTTGTTTTGGTTTTTTTTTTTATTTCCTGCTAACAGGATAAGTGGTTTGTGCAAGTCTGCAGTTTTACAGAAATCACATTGCTGTCTCCTATGTCAGTATAGGCAACTTACTAAAAACAGGCAGGGAGGGAGCATTTGGGAATGACCAGGGGGGAGGTTTTTTTAAATTTTAATTCCTGATCACAGTGTGTTAGAGAGGACAACTTCCAGCATCTTGTTTTATCTGTGTTTGTATGGAAGAAGCTTGTTATCAGTAGGCGTATAGATTTGTCTAGAATCTGAATTCTTTGTTTCACTTGGTACTAGCAGACATTGACTTCATTTGATGCTTGAAGGTTAGAAATGTAGAAGTGTAGGCAGTGAAGCAACGTCTTTATTAAGACCAGGCCCTTGTAGTAGAAACTGCACAGATGAAAGTAACCTATATTCCAGCTGAGACTCGGAGACTGGTTTCCTTGCTTTAGAAGTGAGTATCTGCTATATATTTAGTCAGGTTTTTTTATTCAGAAGGGTGCCAGTATTTTAAGTCAGTTCCTGAGGTGTTTCAGGACATCAGTGTCTGGAGAAGGGTCTTAAAGCCGAAAACATAACTCAAAAATGACATCTGAAGGATCGGTTTCTGAAAGGCAAGTTTGAAATAAGCAGTTATTTCTCAATGAGATGGATGTTTTGTGGGAGTGCAAAATCCATTGCAGGATCCATAGCTCTGCCTCATTTAGTTGAATGGTATGTGTTAAGAAGTCAAAATGTTGTACTCTTTATGCTTTGGAGAGACTTCAACAGCAATTAGGTAAAGAGTTCTTATTATGCTAATAAGATGGGATGTGAACAAAAAAAATTGCAGAATACCTTGGATGATGATACTTATTGAACATGTGGTACCCGGATTTCTTTAAAGCCCTGATGTAGATACCCCTGTTTTGGCTTTCAGTTAGAGTGATTCTGCTTATTGCTTTTCAAGATCAATTTACTTCATCCTTATGCTGGCTTCGTCTTTCATTGCTTTAGTAATGAAGTCAAATTTAAGAACTGAAAGATGTTTTCCTAAAATAAAATGAGAATATGGATTTCTGTCTGTAGGCAGGTGCCTCTGTCTCTTTCCCCTGAATGTAAGTAACACTGAAGCACGACAGAGATGCAGAGTATTTTGAACCAGAAAGTACTTATTTAAGGAAGTCCATGATAGAAAATACATGAAGTATAGTAATTGATTCTTACAGGCTCTCCCCACCCCCCCCCCGAGGGTGAAGTGTGTAAGGAGAAATCCCTCTTGGTAGATTAAATGTCTTTGGGACTTCCTGTGTAGTATTTTCAGCCCAGTATAAGGGATTGCAGTATGTGTATTCAAGATGATTGTCATGCTTTTGGGCTGCAGAAAATTTTCAGTAAAGTAGCTCTATCCTGAGCTCTGTGCTAGGAATAGTAAGATTAAAAAAAAAAACAAACTCTTGCAGGTTACTGGAGGCTGGGAGAGAAATAAGTTTGGCTGCCTGGCAGCTTCTTTCCTCACATGGCCTTTATAGTGCTCTTGAATCCCACTTGGGGCTACTACACAATTCATTTACAGCTGACATGACTTACATCCAAAATATAGTAGTATGCTGGTGGGAATGCTTTCCTTGCCAAGGGGAGGGTTCCAGACATTCCTCAGGCATTTCGATAGCCAGATTTAAGCAAAGAACATGGTGACTGCATCCATGTTACTGGTGGTACTTGCAAAAACAAGCAAACAGGGTCACTAATTTTTCTGTAACTTGTAATTAAGGCAGAGTCAATTTTAGGTGGTTTGTTCGTGGGATTTTTTTGGGTTTTTTTGTTTTGTTTAATTTTGTTTTTAAAGAAATAATGTAAAAAAGGGAACAAAGGACAAACAAGACTCAAGTAATTTTAAAGTAATAATCACAGTGATAGATTGATGTTTAAGTTGTATTTTAGCTAAACACAGTCATGCCAACTTGTACATACAGATTAGGGTATGCTAGCTAGTATGTGTGTTTGGTTAACCAGGCTAATGTCCATTCTAGGTAGGATGGGTGCAGAATTATTGTTTTAATGCTGCATGAGGTCATAAGCACAGAAGGATTAGTGACTTTTTTTTCCCCTTTCTTCTAAAACCAGGTTTTTTTCTAGTTGTACTGTAGATTACAGGTGTGTTCTTGTATTCTGGCTGGAATGAACGCTTACATAGTAGCAGTGGCTACACTTAGGATATTCTGATTTTTCTGAAACTCACTGTTTCTTTTTCTGTTTATCCTAGCATCGGGACAAGATGTAACGTAATTTGACATATTGCAAAACTGCAAAATTCTGTTACTCAGTTTATATGTTTCAAATTATGGGAAGATAAACCAGTTGACAGCAGTTTAAGTCATACTAGAGATACTGTTTTCTTGTTACTTCATGAATGGGTTTGTGATATATGAGCATGTTAAACTAATGTATTAGTTAGTCAATGATGGGGTTTGTAATTATTCAGTTTGATTTCCATACAGAAAGTGGAATGCAAAAAGGAAAATAAGGTTATATAATTCCCTGTGTTTAACTACCTCCCACTGAAATGACTTTCCCAAGATGTGATTATTGTTGTTTCTGGGCTGTAATAAACAGGGATAAACCTTTCCTACCATGAAGTAAACATTTGGAGAGGGTGGGAGGGGGAAATTAAGAAAATAGTTTACTTCAGAGTATATCATATCTACAGTAAAACATCCTCTGGGGGAACCAACATTAAACTAATGGCTAATTAATAAGAAACTTTTTTCTAGGGAAAAAAATAGTTGAAGTGATTCCCAAATCATGATCAGCAGGCTGTTGTAAGTTATTTATATCCTGTGCTTGTAATTGTTTTTCATTGTTAATGAAAAAATGATGGAGTTCTAGGCTATGGTATGAAAGCTTCTGAGATGACGCTGGTTCAGAAAAGTTGGGAACTGTATGTTTAACCTATGAAGACGAGCTGGTGCCTGAAGTACTTCAATTTATGTGAACATTTTTTCGTCCCTTTACTCTCTTGTACTAGAAAAGGATTAAGTTTATTTATAAAGTGTGTAAGAGATGTGAATGTGCAGTGACTTTCTCCCTGCACTGCTCCCCATCCCCATCTCAGTTGCACCTTTTGAATTTTCTTCTAGCTTGTAACACTTCAGGAAGCTAAATTGCTGCTAAATGAGGATGACTACCTTATTAAGGCTGTATATGACTACTGGGTAAGAAAGCGTAAGAATTGCAGAGGGCCATCTCTCATCCCCCAAATCAAACAAGAGAAGAGGGATGGCTCCACCAACAATGACCCTTATGTTGCCTTCCGGAGGAGAACTGAGAAGATGCAGACAAGAAAGGTAACTCTTCAAACTTTACTGTTTTAAGTTTGTCACTTCAAATCCTGCTGTGATAGGAATCATTTTGATTTCTATCCAGTGTCTTGCAGGATCTGTCCTATGGTATCCAGTTATTGATCTGATTATTAATAGTTGCAATATTGGATGACCCAACTGAACTTCAGACCCCCCTGGATGGTGTGTAATCAAGGAGTTCATCAGTTCTTTAGAGACAATTTACAGTCTGTCCTTTTTCTAGAAACCTGTAACTCAAAAGGGCGATTTTTATTTTTTTAGGGACTGGCATACACACAAGCAGCTGTGGGACTTGCTAGGTTACAAACCTCCCTTTCTGCGGAAAAGGCGAAAGCTGTCTTCTGTTTGCCATGGAGTAAAGAGTTCCATTCTTGTGTTTGTAGCATGAATTGATTTGAACTAGGAAGTATGTAATTATTCAGCATTTTACATCAACTTTGTACACTTACGTAAACAACCTGTGTGCAGAATCAAGGTGAAAGAAGTGTTCTAGGAACCAAGTCTTGAATTCTTTGGCTGACAGAACTTCCACTGGGTTGATACAGAATCTGAGCAGACAAAGCATGGGGAGGAAATGGATGAAAACTTCTTTTTCAGCTTGCTCTTAGAAGTTGGGTTTTGTTTGCTTTTTGTGGCTTTGTTTACCAAGTAGGTCTTGCTTTAAGCAAAGCTGCTTCTGGGTGTACTCATATGATGCTCTCACTTGCAGCAGCATTATGTAACTTTTTTTGTTATTTATGCCTCACAGGCTTTGCTTTTGACTTAATATTTGTTTAATCTTTCAATAGAATCGAAAGAATGATGAAGCATCTTATGAGAAGATGTTGAAATTAAGAAGAGAGTTTAGTAGAGCCATAACAATTTTGGAGATGATTAAGAGAAGAGAGAAAACAAAACGCGAGCTATTGCATTTAACATTAGAAGTTGTTGAGAAAAGGTAAAATTGTAGATTTTATCTGTAAGAAGTCATTTATAACACCAAGTTTCTAATTTTCATCAAATATGTTTGAAACACCTTCTGTAATTATGGATGCTAGTCTTCTGTACACATGCATGGCTAAAGACTTACATGGTGCCATAAACTTCAGAAGTTAAACCAGAAGGGATTTATGCAGACTGTTTGCTTGTTTTGTGTCTTTCAAATATTTCCCAGTGGAAATGCAGAATATTTTTGATTTGATTTTTTGAGGTACCATTTGGGTGATTACGGAGGTGAAATCCTCAATGAAGTGAAGCTTAACAGACCTGAAAAAGAGATGAGCACAACTCCATCCGCTCTTCATAACGGAAGTCACCACAAAGTTCAAGAATGTAAAGTTAAGGTAAGCTTGCTGCTGCAGCAAGTCTTCCGTTATCTGTTTTGTTGCTCTTTTGGATGTACATCCTTTGGATGTACACAGCAGATACTTGCATTGGAAAACTGAGTAGGAGGCTGCCATACTTGAAGGTAGGAGACCAGGACACTGCTGTGCTTGCTTCCAGTTTAACGTTTGCTGTCTTTCCCATCAAAGTTTTAAAAGGATTGGCTGGGACTGCTCTTTAATGCTTTAAAAAGAAGTAGCATTATAGTAGTTAGTCTTAATTTTCTTTCTTGGTTCTGGCTCTTTGTTGTAAGATAATGTAAACGTGCATGTGTTCAGTGGACATCAGGACCTCCACGAGATTGCAAAGTATAGTGAATTATTTTTCCTTTTCCCTTCAGCAGGAGTCTAGAGCTGAATTTTTCTGATAGCATTGTCTGTGAGTGCTGGTTGGCCCTCAGTGCAAAGATAGTCGTGAAAATACATGAAAATCATGAAAATGCAACTGTTGCATCTTGTTGACAGGTGAAAAAGTTGCAAGCAACTAATATTTAAAAAAAAACACTTCCTGGACTTTGTAGCAGTTTGTTATTACTGGGCCCTTTCTGCTTCTCAGTAATCCTGAGTACGCGTTTTCATATCTGCCACCACATGGCCTTCAGTGTTAGGTAGGCAGCAAGCATAGAAAGGTGAAAGAGAGTGAGCAAATGTGGTTAATGTTTTTAAAATGACTACTGAAGAATAAGGTTTGGGGTGGTTTTCTTGCAGTTAATGCAGGCAGTAATTGCAAAATTAACTGCTTCCAATCTTAGCATAATTTTAGTATTATAAATGGTTGTTCTGCTTGTCTTGTTTCTACTTCTTCATATCATGTTTCCTTTAACTTTTCTTTAAGCTGTAAGTTTCTTTTGGCCTTCTTAGGAGCGATCTTTGCTTTAAAACATAAATACTAGATGATAAGGTATTTAAAACAACCCCCTGAAACAAATCAAAACCAGAATTCAAAGTTAGCCTTTTTAATGTCACTATCATAGTTAAGCTCACCTAGCTGAGTACAGAACAGAAAAAAGGTAAGACCTGATGTTATACTGTTAATGTGACAGAAAAAAAAAAAATGTACCCAGCTTTGAATGAAAACATATTTTTGAGGGAATAATCTGAAATGCCAGTTATAAAATGCTTGGATGTGAGGCTGGAGGGTTGAAGACCTTCGAAAGTTTGTATTTAGCACCCACGACACCTAGTGGGCACAGAATTGAATACAAATCCCTCGCCTTGGTTCTCATGTAGGAGTAGTGTTACACCTTGTGTTTCTCATCTGCGGTGATGAAGCTGAGCTCTATTACTGGAGTTAATTTCACTCAGACAGTTGTTAAGTGGTAGTATGGGGTAAAGTTGAATGCTTTTTCAGAACTGCACTGGCTTTTACTTGTAATTGAGAATTTTGCATGGGAAGTAATCTTCCTTTTAATTTAAAAGTTTAATAGTATTTGCATCCAGGTGAATGGTTTAATATTGATGGAGTTGCTTACTACAGAGCGTTTGTGTTAGCAAAATCTTACATAGCAAAACCAAATAACATTACATCTTCTCAAAAGATGTATAAAGTATCTGAGAAACATGGAACAGATTAGATTGTTTCTTCTGAATATATTTGAGTGGTTCAGAAAATTGAAAGTGCTTGCTGCACAAAACTGAGATTTTGGAAAATTACTGGAATAGAATTTCCAGTTACAATATCCTGAGTGTACTGCAAAGCAAGAAACCTCTTAGGCAGTCATATGACTTGAAAGATTTCAAGTTGTCTATTACTAAAAATAACTAAAGATGATCAGAGGTAAAGTTCTAGGGTTTTTTTATGTTTTGAGTGAATTTTGCATTATGTGTCTGAAATAATCTGCAGGTACTGCTTGTTGAGAGGGTTTGGAAGACAAGCAGTCACATCTTAAAGTAATTAACATTGCCTCTTCTCATGCCGTAATTTTTCTAATTTATTGTTCTTCACAAACAGCATCCTCATCACTCATCTCTAAAGGAGGAGGTGTCAGATGTTGTACGTCAAAAGAAGAAGTATCTAAAGAAACCTAAAATAGAGTGTGTAGTAACTCCACAACAGCCCTCTGCTGAGCCGTTGCCTGTTATCAACAAAAGTGACATTAAACAGTATGACTTTCACAGTTCAGATGAAGATGAGTTCCCACAGGTAATAATACTCTTACAGAATCTCAGTGTACAAAAGGTAGACAATTCAGTCTGGCCAGTCTAGCTTGAAATAGAGAATAACTCTGTTGGACAGTGGAGTTGGTTTTGTTCTTCGAAGCTATGCTTCAGAGAAGCTTGCATTTACTATGTAAGTGTAGCAGTTTGTATTTATATAATATGAACTTGTATAATAAATAAAAAACCCAAAGATAAATATGGCAGTTGGAAGAATGACTTTGCTGTCTGGTCTAGGTACCCTCACCAGTATCAGAAACAGAAGAAGAAAATGATCCTGATGGACCTTGTGCTTTCAGGAGAAGGGCAGGATGCCAGTATTATGCTGTAAGACTGCTGTGGGATTAGTGTGGTGGTTTGTGTTGGGTTGGGGGTGGGGGATGGTATTTAGTTTGTTGGTGGGGGGTGTTTTGGTGGTGTGGTTTTGGTTTGTTGTTTGGGGTTTTTTTCTTTTTTTTTTGTTATGGGTTTTTTGTTTTGTTTTTTGTTTTTAATTTAGATTGGCACAGAACTAGCGTAATAGCTCTTCTGTTCCCACATTTACCACCAAGGCTTTGATCGTTAGGTGAATCCAAAGACAGTCTTTTTCAGTCTTCATGAAGATTATTCTTATTGTACTGTTCCCCTGTGATTATCTGAAGGGATATCAGAGGCTTTCAGCCACTATTAAGAAGGGAGAGATTTTTTTTGTCCCCCTCAGCTTTCCTAGTATGCCTTTTTTTCCCCAGCTTGTAGAGCTTGTTAGATTTGGGCACCAGTTGTCCCAGTACTCGTGCCTGCTGAAAGGTCCTGCTGGGGCATTGAGTAGTCTGCTGTTGAAGCAAAAGACTTTAATCCATTTTTTTCATACACTTAAGTAAAAAATTTCTTTTGAAATTGGTGCCAACTGTAGATATAGTGAAAAACGTGAGGTTGGCATTGCAAGTATGTGCAGAGGGCAGAGATTAATTTTAGATGCCCTGTCATCATCTCCGGACAGAATCACAGAATGGTTGAGGTTGGAAGTGACTGCAGAGGTCTAGTCCAACCTTCCTGCTTAAGCAGGGGAACCACTGACTATGGAGCGGTTTGTTTTTTGGTTTTCTTTACCAAGCATGTGCTTACATGTGGGGAGCTCTGTGCTGCAGAGGACCAAGACAGGCAACAAAATGCTATAATCGGTGTGGCTTTTCTTTGCTTGCATCCCATGGGAAATATGAAATTACATGACAAACTGATCATATGTTGTGTAACCTTTAAAGCCAGAGAAGTCACTTATCACTGGATGGGCTGTTTCAGAAGCCCAGATATCCCTCAGAATACCAAAATTACAGCATGGGCATCTTGCACAAGTTGTCCTGGAACTTCTTTGTGCAGGTCAGATATGTGCAACTGTGCCTGCTTCGCATTGTCCTGGTATGTTGTCTGTGGTATTCTGGAAGCAACTGCACCTTGATCCTTCCAAGAATATGTCATTATTTTTAACTACTCTGCCTATTTAGAGTTTTATTAGCAGGTTATTTAAGATAATACTTGTCTGTTTGCCTCCCATTTTTTGTGTGGCCTCTTAATTTCCTTGTTCTTTCAGTTTGGTTGGATTTCTTTCTTTTTTTCTCCCTGTTGATTGCTAATCTAGTAACCCTTTTTGCCTAGCTCCAGAGCGTTACCTGAAGCTTGCTTAGGTTTATCCCTTCCCCCCCCCTTTTTTTTTTATTCATTAACTCCTTTGCAAAAGAAGTTGAGACAACTGAAAACTTGTATTTTCATTCTTTTCTGTTATTTTTCAGTTGCTGTTTAGAAGGAGGCTAACAGCCCTAATGTTAGCCTATTAGGTTTGAGGTTTTTTTTTAACAGAAGCCATCTGAATTTTGGTTAACTCTCAATAAATTGATTGAATCTACAGCACTACTGTTGCTGTAGGTTTAACCTGATCACAAAGATTGTTAAAGAATATTTATTAACCTGTCATAGAAGACATTTCAGACAGTAGACAGCATTTCTACCTGTAAAGATTACAGTTTTGAGTTCACAGTAAAAACAAAGGTATTGATGGAGTAATAAAAATGCCCTAAGGTAAGCTGTTACAGAAAATACACTGTCAGGATTCAGTGACTGAATCATAGAATCATAGAATAGTTAGAGTTAGAAAGGACCTTAAGATCATCTAGTTCCAACCCCTCTGTCATGGGCAGGGACACCTCACACGTACATATTAGAACCAGGGCCATTCAGATCACTGTCTGTTCCCCTGGACAGTGTGTGTTTTATGGCTAAAACTAAACTGCAAATTCAGGAACCCCTTTTGAAGTTACCTACACTTAGGTTGCAAGTTGTCCAAGTTGGGAATTGTTGCTTTGCTTTGTACATCTGGTGATTCAGCAGGGTCTTTGATAAATGAACAGGTCTGCTTGGTATTTTCTACCACAATAAGTACTAAAAGTATTCCTCTTATAGTGTGATACTTAGCACTGGAGCTGTGCATACAGTAATCAAGTAAGGAGGATTTTCTGCTTCATGAGTTCACGTTTTTTTGGTGGGTTTTTTTTTTCTTTAATTGTCCAAGTTATTTTATGATCTAAGTATATTAATTGTCGGTTCTGTAGGCATTTTCTGTATTGTAGCCTGTGCATGATAATCACTTGGTAGTGACCTCATCACTCTAAATGAAAATGAAAATTTCCTTTTTCTTTACAGCCTCGTTTGGACCAAACTAATTCTTCATACGAAAACTCAGAATTGGCAGAATTGGACAAGCTGAGGTTCAGGCATTGCCTTACAACCCTTACAATTCCAAGAAGATGTATAGGATTTGCAAGGAGACGAATTGGCAGGGGTGGAAGGTACAGTTACAGTATTTGTACTCTTCATTCCTCTTCAGAGGACAAAAGCATTAGAGAGAGACAGTTAAACTAACATCTTTCTTCATCTTCTTTAATCAGGGTTATAATGGACCGAATATCCACAGAACATGATCCTGTCTTGAGACAGATTGACCCGGAAATGCTGAACAGTTTTTCAAGCTCTTCCCAGACTTTAGACTTTTCTTCTAACTTTTCACGGACCAATGCTTCCAATAAACATTGTGAAAACAGACTGTCCCTTTCTGAAATACTAAGCAATATCAGATCATGTCGACTGCAGTGTTTTCAGCCAAGGCTACTAAATCTACAGGACAGTGATAACGAAGAATGTACCTCAAGGAAAACAGGGCAGACTGTGAATAATAAAAGAGTCTCTGCAGCATCTGTAGCTTTATTGAACACCAGCAAGAATGGCATATCAGGTAGGCAAGGATTTGAATTCTTCTGGAACTGGAAATACTGAATTCCAGTGTTTTCACTTGTGACTGGACTGGTAATATCTTCAGGAGTGATGTGTACCTAAACCAAAGACGCAAGCTAATTATTTTGTATTTTTTAGGATATACAGAAGCTTTCCACAAACAGTTCTCTTCTGCAAGCTTTTGTTAGCTTCAGTAGAATCTTGATAAAGTGCTAGACTTAGACATGCATTATTCAAAGGGGGGATTCTGCTCATATTTAAGAATTGCTTAAGTGTATGTGATTGATTCTTAAAGACTTTAATTGGTCTAACCTTTTTCAAGGAGAAAAGAATGCTCTTTCTAAATGAAAAAGAAAAGCAGTGGTTTTTTTCTTGTCAGTTTTGCTTTTTGACTCTGCCAGAACATCTCTAAAGACCAGTAGTAAGTTAGTAAGCATCCACTGAGCAGGCATGAAAAAGTCTGAAAATAGCTCTTTCTGTTGGTATCTGTCATAGTAAAAATTTTGATACTGGAAGCATCTGGTGAAGCACTTTCATTGATTTTTCAGAAAATCATCAGCCACTGTTTAAAGTGTGATAAGAGATTCCCTTTTCGCTTAAATGTCGTCTCTTAACTCTCATAGCTAGTGCAGCATCTCTTACTGTTCACCTTTATGATCCAATAGCTCCAGATGAACAAGACATCTAACATAAACTGTCTAAACAGTTCTACATTTAAAAAAGAAGTGTCTTGCAGTATTTTTGCAAGAATATAAAATATATGCAGTACTTCTTATCTTTGTTAGCGATTTTGGGTATAGAAGCTGTAAACATGGAATAAAAGCCACCAAAAGAAAAAAATTGCTTTAAGCTTATATTAGCAGCTTTTACATCACTTGCGTCATGTACTACAAATTGTAATTGCTTAAGTTTTAACATTATCACTTCTTTGTAATCGTAAAAGAATGTACGGTTCTTTAATAGGCTGAACAATTGGAGATGTGCCAAGAAATCTACTACCAAGGGTAACAAGCATTTGAGTATTTTCCTACTCTATTGTGTGTATACAGAACTAGATATGGTAAAGCAGGATAATTGGGTAATATAATAGGCTGATTATGAATCCCATAATTAACTTTATATGGATGTGGAACAGTTTGTCTCTTTTAAAGGCAGTTGCAGGATTGGGTATTTAATTTTCAATAACATACCTTTAGAATTCATGTGTTAAATTTCTTGAAGACAAAAGCAGATTTCTCTATGTTATGGTTTTAAAAGACTGAGCGCTAGCTTATCAAGTAACAGCAGTGCAGTACTGACAGAGTGGAGTAAATACACAGTGCTTAATAGTTTTATAACTCCTCAGTATAGTCACTGTAACATTTATATTGTTCTCTCATGAAAAGGTCTGCACAAGAGTATTTTTTTGCTGTAAGAAGCGAACAGATGTAATGTGCTGTGGTCATGTTTTGTATATTTTTTTTTTTCTGTAAGGAACTTGAAGGTCTGGAGAGTTGCACCTGTAGCAGAAGGGGCAGTTTTGTGTGATGGGATTATTGATAAGCATCAAGAGATTTCTTGTTAAAGCAAATGCAGAAAATAGAAAGCAATGCTATTTGTCACAGTTAAGGATGTGAAACGTGGACTATAAGCTGTAAAGAACGATGGAGAATTTGCTGGTAGCTCTTTATATAACAAGAGCAAGTAAGATTTCCATTTGCATGAATAAATTGTGATGACACCAAGGTAAGGAAAGTTCTTAAAAAGATACAGGTGAAGTTGATTAAATTTTTTCTGTAGAATTTTTTGTAATTATCATGTCAGTTACTTATGGATTAGCCAGGTGTCAAACTTCTGAGACTTCGAATTCTGCTCCAGTGAGACTTTTGTGTTTCTCTGAGGGTGGAGTCTGCCTTAAAAAACTTGGAGAATATTTTGGAATGGAAGCTGGATATATCTGATTTTAATAGTGTAATAGTGTGTGAAAAAATAAGCGAAAGGAAAAGGTTGAAGATTTCTATTTTTTTTTTTTTTTAAAAACCCATGCCTGGCTTTAATGTAAATGAAGGCTGCAGCAGTGGAAGAGAATTCAGTAGCTATAGGAAAGATGGCACACCATAAGAAAAAAAAAAAGTAAGAACAGCATGTAAACAGTGTCTTCAGGGAAAGGGTGGCCTATGCTTTGGCAGGGAACTGTGTATACATAAGAAAGTCAGCCCTTTGTGATTCAGGCAATGCCGTCAACAAGAGTTAAACCTGAATTGTTGGTGCTACACGGCAAATTAATGATAGACCTGACACGTCTGTAGTGGACTAACACTCATGTACCCCTCAGGGTTTTGCACTGTTAGGGAAAGAGAAAGGGTAGAGAAAAACGCATTTTAATGATGAGAGGAACTATAGAGAAACACCTAAAAAATGCATCAAAGCAAGTGACAGATCTAAGCCCCTCTGTGAAGGAATAGTAATCAACTTCTGATACGTCATTCTAGAAATCATCTGAAGAATACATTTAGATGAGAACAGAGATAATTCAGTAGTTGAAGTATGTTACACAGGGAAATAAATGGTTATGGAAGATCTTTTTCTTTACAAACTCAAATGACAAAATAGATCCTGTAATTCTGCTAAAGGATGAGATGCAGTAGACAGCAGAGTTCTTCACCAAATAACTGAGACAGCAAGAGACACTGCTGTTAGATTTTCTTGTTAGTAAATGTTGAGTAAATGTTAAAAGGGCTGGTCCAAGTCTGGTTGTACATTAAATTGAGCCACAGGTACTATCACTGCATTTATTAATGTAATTCTGTTGACAAGGTGATTGTTGAAATTAGTTGACTTTATAATATAAAGATGCCTCTAGAGGAAATAATGACAGTAGTGATGCTGATTGGTTTTGTTTTTTATTTTAGTTTAGAGAAGACTTGGAGTTGCTTGCTTTGGTTTTTGGTGCACTAGAATATTTAAACTTACCTCTGATTTATATTTTTCGCTTCTGTTAAAAAGCAGCTATTACTCTGGTATTTCCTCAAATGCTGGACATTGTACAAACAGGAAGAGAGACTAATTTTAACGATGTGTGACTAGTCTTTTCTTGAAAGTGCCTAATCAGTGCATGAATAAAGAACCACTGTTTCAAGCTAAATTACACTCTTGCTCATGTTATAAGAACTGCAAGTGAGAAAACTGAATTTGAGGAACATTTAAGAGACAAGATCTCTGAAACAGTTGGATCCCTCTTATCATTTGTGTAAACTTTTTGTAATCTTATACACTCTATCTGGAAAAGTAAACTTGTCTCTTTGCCAGAGATGCCTCCAGGTGACTTCTGTTTAATCTAAAATGAGATGAGCTGATGACCTAGCTGATGATACAGCTGATCATCAGGAGAGATTGAGGAAGGAGGATACCAGGAATTTGTAAATGGTACTACTTACGACAGCTGAGTAACACTTAACCTGCCTGCTGAATTCCTGTACTGCAACTCAGCTGATTTTCGGGCCTGAAGTAAGAAGTAGGCTTTATGCAAAATCTTCAGCAGTTTTTAGTCTAGTCAGTATGTTGCATTTGGCTTTCAGTCCACTTCAGCCACCAGTTCCAATGACCTGCTCAAATAGTTACCTGTTAGTTACCATGTCCCTAGCTATGAAAGACAACTGCAGATGATGGCACTCCTAGTTGAAGAATTCTGCTTATGGAACAGGCTTTTGCCTTTTGGAGGCTGTTTTTTCCAGAATTGTATATTGTATAAAAGTAAATAATGAAATACCCCTTTTGGGGCAGCCTGAAAGATGATCTTTGATTAAAGCCTTCAGATTCTAAGATAAGTGACATAATATTCCAAACCAAAGCTGTCAAGGAGAGGAGCCTGCACGACTTGATTTCACATTGGTGTTCAGTTTTGGTTTGGTTTTTTTGGTTTTGTTTTTGGGTTTTTTGGTGGGTGTTTTTTGGTGATTTTTTTTTTTGTGAGGTTTTTTTTCTTTTGTTTGTGTGTGTGGTGGTTTGTTTGCTTGTTGGGTTTTTTTTGGGGGGGTGTTGGTTTCTTTTGTTTTTGTTTTTTTTTTTTAATCCTGTTGTAGTATTCCAGTTAAGTCAGGCTATGGTAAAATAGAAAATCCTGATACTGAGCAGTGGAAGCTAAAGTTCTGGTGGATAGAAACTTTTGTAAGAAGTATAGAACACTTGCACTTAACTGTGACCTTAAAGGCTACTGTGGGACATAGTATAAGCTGTCTGTTCCTTTTTCCTGTAGGACCCTTCAGTTGTTTGATTTGGCAGAAGCAAATGATACTAAATGTGCTAATGAACATCTGCTGTTTAACAGGGCTAACAGCTGAGTTCAGCCTGACCACTGAATAAATACCTGGTGACAGGTAGCAGACTTGAGTGGAATTTAAACATGTACAAGCAGAGTAAGAGATAATTACATTACTGCAGTAATCTTTCCTGTACCTGGTAATGGTGTTTTATGAGTTTGTGGTCTGTGTCAAATGGAGAAAGAAGGGAGATTGAAAACACAGAACTGATACATAGGCTAAATTAGATGATGCTTTGATGTAGGGACTGCTTTTTATATTGTCTTTACAGTCCACAGAAGAATGCAGCTTTGAATCTAGATGAATAACTCTGTACAATTCTATGATTCTGTTGCAGATAAATAATAGTTGCTATACTTACTTACTGCTAAATGCAATTTAGGTATTTCTTTGTGTCATATAAGCTTGTTCTAAAACATATTTCTTTTTATAAAACAAAAGACATTATTCTGGAATTTGTTACTTCAGAACTTAAAAATAGAAAGACATGTATATGTAATTTTCCATAATGCTGTTCTTGGCTCTGTTGCCTTTAGTAATGCACACGTTTTGGGAGACTGTTGTGAGGGAACTTAGCAGTTTTATCTGACTGAACTTTGAGTTAAATGCTTTGTAGCAATAGGTAAGACTCTTTAAGGAGAACAAAGTAAAGCTAAATGTGAAATAAACTTGATTTTAGAGTATGCTGGAAATGACAGTGTCCCTAGAATCTAATAATAGTAACTGTATAAGTCAAGCCAGCTGGGGCTAAAACATGACAGAGTCATCAGATTAAGTGCCCTCATCATGTGGCTGAAACCTGTTTTAATAATGTAGAAGTAGAGAACAAGTTCTAGTACTAGTTTCTAAACAGGCATAATCTTAACTTTGGTATTTATTCAGTATGGAATCTCAGGACAACCACAAGGATTACAACTAGTAAATGAAAGAGAGAGACCCTGAAAGATACTGTATTGTAAAATACACTTCATATTTTAATGTTAGCTCAATATCTCTTTATAAGATGATATTCCTGCAGAATCCAGGTGTTTGAGATGAATGGCAGCTCAGTATTTGGAAAATATCATTCAGAATAAACTGGTGAAATGTAGTCAATGAAAATCTTTGGAAAGTGAGTTCTCTTCACTTCCTTTTAGGAGAACTTAGTTCTTAGGTTAGCATCCGCTGCACAAAACTCAGGTTTGTATCATGAAACGCTTGACAGTATTTACAGTTTATCAAGTGTACAATTCTTTGAGGAGAAAATATTGAGAATAGCTTTTCTGACTTAACCATTCCTTTCACTTGTTGCAAGTATGGTGCTGCTGGGTTGCATTAACCTGGTTCTCATAAGTAAACAAGCTTATTAGGTCACTCTTAAACTCTTACTCCGTATAAAAGAAAAAAATGCAGAGAAAATCCTGTTCAGGTAAAACTTAAGCATTTCCTTCAGGAGGAGAAAGTGTGAAATAGGAAGGTCAAACTGGATTTGCTAAACAAACAGAGCTTTAATATTTCCAAACATTTACTGAAGTTTAGACCTGGAAGTTAGCTTTGTTACTGTGTATTAGTTTGTAGCCCTCTCAAGAGGGTTGGTATGGAAATGTATACAGACTATTTAAATGTATAAATTTGGTTGTGCCATTGAGGCAGGTGTTTCCCAGTGCTAGGTGTATGGTTCCTTTATAGAGCCCATTCTGATGTTGGAGAACAGGACAATATAAGGACTGTAGGAAGGGGAGTTGTACAGGAATAAATTCCCAGCTCAGCCCAGTGTACTTCTTAGCTAAGGTTTCTAGGACATGCTTGTTTTCTGAAAGCCAGGATAATAATTTCTTTAAGATTTTGCCTAAAGCAAATGGAGAGAAAACCACCAAAGACAGAAACTGCCTAAAAGCAATGAAAGCTATGAATTCTGTTATAAATTGATTCAGTACCAGAAGAACACAACAAACAAATTTAGCTTGACTTCTTCTTTACATAAGAATATCTGAAGATCTTTACAAGCATCTAACACAGTGTGTGTTATCTTCAAGCACTTGTTACCCAACATGGATACAGTCTCGCATTTTAGATATATTTGGTTTGTGCAAGCCTGTTTAACGCTGACTTCACTTTCTTTTCTGCAGTAACAGGGGGTATCACAGAGGAACAATTTCAGACACATCAGCAGCAGTTAGTTCAAATGCAGAGGCAACAACTTGCTCAGCTTCAGCAGAAACAGCAATCTCAGCATTCCTCACAACAGACACATCCAAAAGCACAGGTAATGCACCCTGAATGTTGTCACATGCTAATATCTGCCTTTTTGCTGACTGTCTTTTTCATCTCCCTTACAAGCTAAGTATACCATCTCAGTAAATTTTGGAATGAATGTTAGAAGGCTTTTAGTCAAGATGCTTTTCTAGTTTGCCTAGAAGGCAGCTTATATTGTAGCTAGTGAAAATACCTTGCTTTCACTTTTTGATTTGGAATGAGCTAATATTTTACATTTCATTTCACCATCAAAACCTGTTGGGTTTTTTTTAAGGCTGTGTGTCATGGCAGCATTGTTAAAAGTTGAGTAAGAGACTTCAGATTCTAATGTGTTAGTGGCATCCACAGTATCAGTCAATGTAGAAGTAAACAGTGCTATTTCTACAGTCAAGTCATACTATTTTCACTAATTTAGTCCTTTGTGTAAGTGCTCCAAAGAGACTTTTTTACTAAAGCTACTTCATGAGGTAACGTATTCTGTTACAAACAGATGTTAAGTACTAAAAATTGGTAGCTTCTGAGAGGAAAAATGGAGTTTTGCTTTAGTTGGATTCCCTCCCCCTCCCCACTGCCAGTGTTACTACTTCTGTCTTCTAAAAGAATCATGTTTTTTCCTCTGTAGTGCCTTGCAGGGGAAGAAGTTACTTACTAAGTAACTTACTTAAGAAGTTACTAAGAAAATATAAAATCTGTTGCTCTTGTGTATTAATAGGAAAGCTTATTTTGAGCGTATTGTATCTAATTGCCAGTGCTGTTTGTCCTTCTCCCAGTGTTTTCTACTTTAATTGGGGAATCTGTATTGGCAGTTGCTCATTACATTTTTTGTAAGTGTAAAGACACTATACCAGAATATTTAAACAAAAGGAATGAATTTTGGATTTTTAAGACACTTTGTCTATGCAAAGTCATTTTCATAGTTGATAGAAATTCAGATTGCAGAATGATACATTTAGCCATTGCAGGGTGTCTTTCCAGTACTTACTATTCTTTTAGAGAAACTGGACTAATAGGAGATGTGTACTTCCAGAATGTGGTGGCCATTACGCTGTGATACAAGTTACTCCATGAGAATAAATGTAACATAAATACTGAAAATTCTTTAGACTTGCAGTTGTAGCGTGTTTGCTGCCTGGAGACAGAAGAGAGAAGGAAACTTAAGACTTGGTAATTTTCTTAGAGGAAACATCGTAAACACTCCTGGAATGGTTTGGGTTGGAAGGAACCTTAAAGCTCGTCTAATTCCAGCCTCCCTACCACAGGCAGGGACACCTTCCACTAGACCATGTTGCTCAAAGTCCTGTCCAACTTCGCCTTGAACATTTCCAGGGATGGGGCAGCCACAGCTTCCCTGGGCAGCTTGTGCTAGTGCCTCACCACCCTTACAGTGAAGAACTTCTTCCATAAATCTAATCTGAATCTTCTCTCTCTCAGCTTAAAGCCATCCCCCGCCTTCTTGTATCTCTACAGGCACGTGTAAAAAGTCCCTCTCCAGCTTTCTTGTCAGCACATTTAGGTCCTGGAAGCTCTGAGATATCCTCAGAGCCTTCTCTTCTCCAGGCAGAGCAACACATTACAAAAGTGATCTGTCATGCCAAGAGCTGCATTTGCCATTGACTGGCTGAATCAGGCTGGACTTCCTCAGCACTTATTTGGACACTAATTTTCAACTTCTCATCAGACTTGTGATATGGAAATATTTAATGTTACTGTGAATTACAGAATCACAGACTGGTTTGCTTTGGAAGGAACCTTAAAGGTCATCTAGTTCAACCCCCTGCTGTGGGGTTACATTTAGAAGATCACGCTAGATTACATTTAGAATATTTATGTATTTATTAGCTGCTAATTGTGCACTATAGCAATCCTAACAGAGTGTTTAGTTTTGTTCTTGGATAATTTTAATGAAATATTTTTTCAATTCGCACAGGGCTCCAGCACCTCTGACTGTATGTCAAAAACACTTGATTCAGCCAGTGCCCACTTTGCTGCATCTGCAGTGGTTAGTGCACCTGCTCCTAGTCGCAGTGAGGTAACGAAGGAACAAAACACCAGCCACAACAATATTAATGGTGTTGTCCAGCCTTCAGGTGATGATTTCTTAAAACTCATGGTCTACTGTGAAATGAGAGTGTGTCAAGTGATGTTATTTCTGATTTCTAAAATACTATTTAATAAAGAAAATAATCAACTATATTAATTGTGATGCTTTTAAATACTGTTGTGCAGTGGCATGTAGGTTAGTGTGGTAATAAACCTACCAAATGCTCTTTTACATTGGAAGAGCATTGTTTCTGTTCTGTTTTGTAGTTTATCTTTTAATAATCTGTTATTATCAAAAGTGTGATGGCATCTTAAAAAACATATAAATGTGTAATCAAAAAATCAGTTGCTTAAAACATTAAATACTTTAAGAAGGAAATAGAAAAGTTGCTATTTTATTTGGTCATTATCTCACGTGTATTCAGGCAAAACATACTAATAACTACTACTTGCAACTCTCTCGAAATTACTGTAGGTTTCAGGTTTCATTGCATTTAGGATTCCTCCCAAGTTCAGGCAGAAGTGTAGATGTTAATGTTCACTGCCCACCCCACCTCTTTCTGAACCTCCATTACCAGAAGGCAGTAATGCTAGTCATGCTGCTGCCACAGCCATGTTGCTGAGACACAAATGTTATTTGGCGTTTGACTGCCATAAAAAATAAATGGCTTTTAGAGAAATTTGTTGTTTTAACAGCTAATGATGTAATTAGTTTTACAGACCTTCTGTCAGTCTGGGTTAATGGTAATATGAAATGAATAGAGGGAGAAAAAACACAACTGAATAAAATCAATATACTGGAACAGTTCCAGGAAAGAAAAAGACATCTATGTATAATTCTCTAAGATCATACATGAGAGGATAATATTTTGAGGGGTGTAAGAGGCATGTAGTAATGTACTGTGCAGATACATGGTACACAGCTTTATGATTGTTGAAAACCATTGCAAGTATTTTGCAAATGAAAGTAGACTTCTGTTACTGTTCTAAAGCTGTAAATGACAACGATGTAAAGTAGCTATTCCTATTTAGGGATAGGAGGACTTGTAAATGAGGAAATGTTAGCTGAAAGAATATTTTTCCTTTTCAGGAATGAGAATCTAGGGAAAATGTATGTGGTTTCCCTATGATGAAAGTCAGAACTGTGACTAGCTAGAATAGCAAGGTGAAATTTAAGAACCTCTGGTTTGAATATATGCCGTGAAACCTGAGATTTCTCACAGCTCAGGAGTGCAAACAGACCACTACAGCATAATCTGAAAGGAGTTTTCTACTTTGCCTAGTCTTAGACCCCTGGTTTCGCTGACTTGAGGGAGACTGGGGCCCCCTGAACCTCTTAATGTTGCCAGCAGGACAAGGTAGGAGGTGAGGAGGTGATTCAAAGCATCAGAATTTGGCTTCGCTGTCAGTCTCTGAGGTTGCCTAACTAAGATATTCCCCATAAAAGTTCTTTGTAATACAGTGACTTCTTTCACTTCCTGATGTTCTTGTGAAAAATAATATTTATAGTGTTAACTAGAAATATTTCTGAAGTTTTACATTTTGTGTATCCTCAAAAAACAGATTCTTGCACAATTCCAGTGGCTTATATACTTAAAGCATATAACCCTTGAGGTAATGTTTGGCTTAGAATCTAAAGAATGGCATATTTGTAATTAACACTATTTGTTTCGTAACAGGAACTTCTAGAACTTTGTACTCCACCAACATGGCTTTATCATCTAGCCCAGGGATTTCAACTGTACAGCTTGTAAGGACAGTTGGCCACACCAGCACAAACCACTTAATTCCAGCATTGTGCACAAGCAGCCCTCAAACGCTTCCCATGAACAATTCTTGCCTGACAAACGCGGTGCACCTCAACAATGTCAGTGTTGTTTCTCCAGTCAACGTGCATATCAATACAAGGACTTCAGCACCATCGCCAACAGCCTTAAAACTTGCCACAGTTGCTGCCAGTATAGACAGAGTGCCAAAGGTAACTCCTAGCAGTGCCATCAGCAGTATAGCACGGTAAGTGTTTGGCAAACTGGAGCAGTTGTAAGTTACATTTGTGCTGTGTAAATGTCTCCAAGCATGCCTCTGTGGTGCAGCACCAAGAGGAATTGTTTACACCTCTGAGAGATTTCTCAGTATAACTTCAACAGCAAAAACATCCCCCTGCTGGTATCTTCATTGTAGCTGTGACAAACCACTAGAGAATTTTGCAGATTAACACCCAAATAATTTGCACTGATTCTAGGCACCAGTAGTTTTGGTAAACTTCCACTGTGCTTAAAATGGCTTCATTTTTACCCATTTCTGTTTGTCCCTTCTCATGCAGCACTTTCAGGTAGTGTCTATTAAACTCTCCATATGTTCTCTTTGTAACTGTGCATCCATAGTGTAAAATGCAGGTGACATGTACCTACTTTATATATACATGTGGGTATATGCGTTACATATTTAAGTAAAGACTAAACCAGGTATGTGCCAGCCTACGTCTTACGTATATAGATATATATTTATTCTCATTGAACAGCAGCACTGTTATTTCAGAATGCTTAGAAGATATTTCACAGGAGTGGCATGAGCCTGCAGTTGGCTAAGTTTTTTCTGAAAACTACAATGTTGGGGCTTTGTTTTCAGTCTCTGCTGGATTGTATGATGGGTTTTTTCAAAATGTCACATTTGTTTACGAATGAGAAAAGAAAAAAACAGGTATTAGTGAATGTGGTTTCCTGACTACTTCATAATGCTTCTGGAGAGGTTAAAAAGAGCTTTTTGAGATGCAAAATTGAAGGTATAATTTAGTTGCTGCATGGATCAAGATAAAGGTATTTTTAAATTAACAGTTGTGCCTTAAAGCATGCTTGTATATCATTAATGCATTTAGTTTTTATTTCCCCCAAGTCAGAGGGGTATTTCAAGTCATGGTGACAAATGTCATGAAAAATACCACCTTAGCTAAATAAGTTTTAAGCTTCTCTACTGAGAATGATAATAAATTGCAAAAACATTTAAGATTTCTTGCACTTAGTACTAAAGCAGAATTTAGCAGAATTTAGTGTATGGGGAGGAAATTATGTCAGAACAGTGCTTTGCTCACTAACAGAATAATTGGTATTGAGTCATCATGGTATATCTTGAGTTTGCTCCTTCAGGAAACTTTTTAGTACTCTTATCTATAATTTAGGATGGTAATTCACAGTTAAATGCAATAATCTTGTAGAGGGACTGCACTGTCAGTGGAGTAAAAGTTAATGTAGTTCTGACATGCCAGTATTTAGTTTTAAATTATCTGTTCCTAGAGTATGTGTTAAGGTTTCTCCCTGATCCAGGTAACAGCTGTTAAAAACAGATCACACCTGTCAAATTGTTAAAACTTGCATAAGGAAACCCTTGTGTTCTATCTGTAACTATTAAATATTTCTTTTATTGCAGGGAGAACCATGAACCAGAACGACTGGGTTTAAATGGCATTGCAGAGACAACAGTAGCCATGGAAGTGACATAACCTCAAACCAGTGTCACAGCCTGGGCTCATGGTGTAGTCACTTATATTCCAACTGAATGCAAAACACAGCGCTCTGTGGATCACAGAGAACTAAAATGGACCTAAATGGACTATCAGTATATCGCGTATTAAGTCGATATATAATGTAAATTTTGTAAAATTGGGAAAATCACTACCTTGTAAAATAGTTTATTTGTATCATCAATATTATTTCTGTTACTTGAATAGTAGATATTCATCATCATGCTTTTGCACTTGAATTTGCAACTGAATGGATTAAAAAATAATTCTTTAATGGGATCATGAGCATGAAATGGGATCCTGCATCACTTGTTTTAACTATTTATTTTGCCATGTTTACATTTTGTATCTTGTACAAATAAATCCAACTTTGTGTCTAAAAAAAAAGTTAAAGATTCATAGCTAGGAAACAAAATTCTTGTAATTTTTTTCTAAAGAAAATGTAAAGTTTTCACTTGGTTCATTTTGTTTCACAATTTGACTAGATGGACTTTTTGGTAAATACTTTAGCGGCATTTCACTGTCAAATATGAAGTTCAAGGCAAAATAGTATTTTCTATTACTGTGCAGGGGAAAGGGATGGATCGATACATGCAAATTTAATGTAGTAACTCACTTTTCCATATATTTTGAATGTATATTTCTATTTATAATACCAGTTTATAAAAAATAATTACACAGGAAAAAACTGACTAGGAAAATTATGCATCTAGCACATATAAAATTGTGCAGATACAAGAAAATTTTCAACTGATTACATTTTATCTGAAGACTGCATATTTTAACTGGCTTTAAAACTGTAACACACCACATAAAGGATATTTTACCAGGTATGTATTGCATTATATATCATTGCAATAATTAATTATTGGATGTCTAGATATCGAGCCATCCCAGGTGGTGGGGGGGAGGGAGGGTTGTGGCAAGATTGTCTTTTCAATTTTGGAAAGTTTTCCTGTGGCTACAAGGCAAGTAACGGGTTGGAAAAAGTCTGACTGTAAGCGTTGGACACCTTCGTAGTGTAGTGTTTTAGTGACTTTTTTTATACGGTTCTTGTAAATTAGATACGTGTAGTGGTGTTTCAGAATGTTTGTTTATGCACTAGTTCAGACAACTTTCCCTGTTACTTGTTCTTGATAAGTGAAAACTGCAGGGAAATAAAAATACATATCAAAACATGGGCATGTTGCATATGTGTTTATTTCACAATGTGCAAGCAACTGCAGTATGAATTTTGGAGGCTATTCATGGTCTTCTGATGATTTTGATCAAAGCTTACGCACATTTCTCCCCCAAAGTTTCAGTTTATATGATTGCTGCCTGTGCTTATAGTATCCAGCTGGGGAGGAATGGTCCAGTAGCTGGGAAGTGAGGCCTGGGAAAAATCAGGAACAGTTTCTTATTCTGCCAAAGAAACTTCTGGTATTACTTTGGGCAGATCATTTGAATTTTCTGCTGTTTGGATCTCCACCTGTAATTTGGATAACGTTTCAGTGATTCTGTGATTTTAAAAAATACAGAGGTTGGAAGGAGCATCATGACATTGTCTAGCCAAGCACCCCAAAGAAAGTCAAGGAATGATTTGCACATCTGTTGTACAGTCAGTGTATTTTTCTTCCTGGCTTTTTATAAAAAGAGCTATATTTAATCTAAGCTGTCTTTAAACATGTTTTGTCTTACGTTCTCGAAGTTAAAAGTTCTGACAGTTTAAACTTCCAGAATTTTAAATACTGGGAGCTTGTCAGAAACTTGGATGTCTAAAATTAACTACTTTTTGCTTATCTGATGCTTTCTAGTCAGTATGACGTCTGCAAGGAGAGCTAATGATAGATTCTGTTTGTAGAGAACAGTCAAAGGAACCTGTGACATACCAGTCTGACTCCCCTAGAAGTCGTTCTGTACACGTACATGGCCTTCTCATATATGTCCAAGGCTTTTTTGGTTCATTTCTGGAATGACTATGACCTACGTAGTCTGAAGTATTACTTAACTTTTTTTGAGAGCAGAATTGTTGCAAAACAGAGTCTGAAAAAGAAGTTACTCGCCTTGATATATAAAAATAACTGTGCTAACATAGCCCAAAAACCCTTTTGAGATTTACTGAAAATGTGAAATCATTTTGTCTGCAGAGTGAAAGTTGTGCACTTAGCAAATGACAGCTGCTGAGCTCTGTACTACAGACTCCTGCCCCTACAAATGCCGATCACTTTCAGGATAAATTGGACTGAAAATGTCTCTTAAGATTGCACTGTATCTATGACTTGCTGTAGGCTAATCTTCACCTAGTTACTTAAAAAATCTTTTAACTGGAGCTTTTAACTTTCAGTGGATTCTGGAAAAATGTGAGATGGCGAAAAGGATTTTGTAAGCTCCCAAAGCTGTAATGGTAAGTGTGCCATATATTGAGTGAGTTAGATTTAAAGGATTAGTATTGATGTAACTTTCTGTGAAGTAGAACTATAATAGTCATCGTAAGAATTGCTAGCAATTAATTGTGTGCCTCAAGTGTAAGAAAAGGAGACTGATGAGGACTTCTATGGACTTCTATTCATTTTATAAAAAGAGAAAATTGAGTATTGTTGGAAAGTCTGGTACTTCTCCTGACACTGGTGTACAGCAGGGAGCACCAATGACTTGAGTTATTTTTGTGTGCTGTTTTAAAAGTGTGTTGAGAATACAACATTCTTGTTTAATTCCCCCATTTGAACATCATGTATATCTGCAACATGATTTCAGTACTGATCTGTTTATTACATATTAGGCAATGTTGTTCAGGTGAGATTTTTGAATGTAGTTTATCTACAGCAATTTATATTTGACTTCAAGTGTAACATGCAGAGTTTTCCCTTAATGTCAGATACTAGGAAAATTTCTCTAATAAGGTTTATCTAATTTATTTTATCTATAGACTGACTGAAGTTTTGGGGTGTGCTTAATTGTAGGCATTTTGTTCCTAATTCTGCTGTAGGGCTTTTCCTCACTTTTCCAAACATCTAACCAATATCATATTCTATTTACAGAGATGTCCTTTCCCTTTAATCCTCTACACTAGACTGCATGTACAGGTTTTCCCTTCCTACCAACAAGCCAATGGTGACTGCGGCCCTTTTGTGGTTTTCCTGGGGCTCTGATTTTGAAACTCCTTTTCCTCCTGTGAAAGTTAATTTTCCTGTATTACCTCTAGCTCCTTTGTAGAGAATAACAGAAATGTCTCCTATTTCCTTAGTACAGTAATTGTGGTTTTTGTAGCAGAATTCTTAGTGCAGCCTTACAAGAGGTGAATGATTTATCCTGAAGTGGACCTAGTATCATGCTCATGGCTCAGCCTTCCTCTCCGCTTCCAGTACCATTCAGGATGAACTGCTCAGACTTTCAGCATAGTGTGTCCTGGTAGAAATTCCTGTCTTCAAACAGGATAGCTCTGAAGGCAGCAGCAAACTAAACACTCTGTAAAGACGGGATTGTCATCTCAACAGATACGCAGATTTCAGAGAAATGGCTTCAAATCTCACTTCTCTGTTTCTTCTACTTTTGGGTTGTGCAATAGTCTTAGGATGGAGAATAACCTTCACAAATAAAAGCATGTCTTGAGTAAACTATTACTGGGGAAAGAATAAAAAAGAACAGACATCTCTCTAAGGGGGAGAGGAAATGTTTCCTGCATAGCACCAGATCCAGGCAATATAAAGTGGGTTAGCTGTCAAGATCCAACCGTTTACATTTGAACGAAGGCATGTGAAAGAGAATTTTTTTTTTTTTGCCCTGATCTAACCAGCTAATCATCTGGGAAACATTAGCTACAGGCAATTGCTGTCTGAGGCAGTGCAACCCTGGGTTTGTTTAATCTTCCAGGAATTCCATCCAGACAATTCAGCATGGGGATGGTGGGGTGCTGGCCTGTGGAGCCCTGCTCAGGAGCCACTTGTACCTGGGAAGCTTCCTAAGGCAGGTGAGTACTCAGAAGGAGATTTCTCAGGGAAAAAACAGCCAGTTTAAAGGTAAGGGCAGTGTTGAAGCAAGGGGGATGGCAGGGACTGGGGATAGGTAGGGAATGATACAGGGAGCAGATCCATAGTAAAAGTGGTTGCTGTAATTCCCAGCACATTCTACCTCAACTGCATTACCTGGAGTTTTTCATTCTGGGAGCCTGCTGCTTGTTTTTAACAGAGGTAATGTTTTAGGTGTTCTGCTACATCACTCCAGCATATGCAGAAATAAAGCAGCCCTCTAGGTATTTGCAGAGTGCCTAAATGCGTTTAATGGCAGCATTTGTCTTGCAGGCCAGAGATAATGTGTGAGAATAGCATTATGTATGAAATGGGAGTATATTTAGGTAACTTTTTTTACAAAATTTTACTTAAATGGCCAGTAAGGGAATGTAGAGATGTACTTCTGAGAGAATGCAGTACAGATGTCATTTCTACTTGGTAAGTCCACTGGCTAAGAATGAGCTTGAGGGAAGTTGCAATTGTTACCCATATATTACCCTGTCATTTTAAGCACCTAGCTTGCCAAGTAATTGTGTTTTGTCCTCCTCCCAGCGAATGGAGCCCTCTTAAAGGAGCGACTTCAGGGTACTTCCAGATTACTTTTGTTAACTGATGGGAGGTAGCTGCATCTTCATTGACTGTATAAGGGGAAACTCAGGAGTACCCATGTCCTACTTGCAGGCACCCAACAACAATGCCTGAAGCAAGGTGATGCGGAGTTCTTGCTTGTCCCAAAACTGGTTTGATTGTATGCTATCCTGCTGCAGTTACTGTCAGTACCCAAAATGACATTCCCTGAAGTGAGAATGTTTGCTTCTGAAGCACCTTTCTGTTCTACAGGAGGGAAAGGGGCGTTTCAAGGTAAGTTCTGTGTGCTCTCAGCGACTTGCTTGTTTCCAAGTCATGTAGTATATCTCGAAATCTCTTTATGCTTTGAACTTTTTTTAATGGTGTAATCTCAAAAAATTAATGAAGAGCACCCATGCAAGTCACATTTGGTAGAAATTTAACTCTGTGGAATCACAGTCTGTATTGCCACGCAGTAACTACAGTTTAAAGAAGAAAAATAAATTACTGTAGTTGGTATAGGACAAAAATCTGAAAACTAAAAGGGAACAACAGTGAAGCAACTGAACTGCTTCCTGAATGTAAGCTATGTTCACTCGTCAGTGGCTTTGTCCATTTCTTTCTCTGAATATTGGCATCATCTTCCCATTCTTGCTCTGTATGTAGTAGTGTTGAAAGTGGTATTCCCTGTACCAACTGTGAAAATGCCGTAGTGCAACTCAGCACCCCTCCTCAGGCTCAAGGTGGGTGTGTGTGCTTGCAGGCATGAAGAAACATGATGGCCCAAAATTTTCTCTGCAGAAAATCTGGGAGATGCCTTGCACCCTATGGGTGTGCCAAGGTAGCCTTTCCCCTGTACCCCAATCACATTGGTCCTTTTTTTTTTTTTAATCATAACTCTCCTGGAGTTATGATTGTTTCTGTGATTAACAATGGGAAAGTCTCTTTAGTCCAATCTGGCTTCAATCCATTACACACTGATTTAAGCCTAATACAAATGTAATTACACAGGGAGGATAATGTATAAAGATCAATTAGAGATCAAGGGGCAAATTAAGGAGGGAGGCAATTAATTAAGGCTATACTAAAGCAGATAATAATACGTAAGAAAATTTGGAAAGAATAGATGCATCAGCCTAGATTTTTTTTTTTTGTCTGACAGGAGTACATAAGCACTCCGTAAAGTTCTTCCAGGTCAAGTGAAAACACTCCGACCGCAGCACCATGCATATCCTATACTGGCAAGATCTTATCTATTCAGGAATGTCTGTAAAAATAAACTAGTACTGTGCCTGTCTCCTGAAGGATACTCTCCTGTGGATAGCAGAGAGAAGTTAGTGGGGCAGAAGGCAATCAACTGAGCAAGGTCAGGCACAACTGGTAGTTACACTTTCAAAACCCCAGTAGTGGTCCGGATTGAGTTTGGATGGAGATGCAAAGCCCTTCTTCTGGAACCTGTGGGGAGCCCCATATGCTCTGGTGTTACCCCTGGGCACAGCTGGTGGCAGCTAGATGTAGGTTGATGTCAGCCTGGTGCTCGCTTTCCCACCATTGCTGGCAATGCTTCGCTGAATCTTCCTGAGTTAATGGTATTTCACGGAATGCTGCCCTGGGGAAAAACTGATGTTTAAAATAACATCGTCCTCCTCTTCCTGGTGATGATCAGACTAGAGTAGTCATCGTGATTTTAAATCAACAGCAGAGTAAGTGACACCAGAAGATGGCATCATCTGCCTGTGATGCTGTTTAACTCTTTCTGCGGTGGGGGATTTGACAGTAGACATGTTCTCCCTCACAATACACTTTGGTGTGGAGGCTTTGTGTTTTGGCATTATGTATTTTTTAGTGGGTTTGGGCTTTTTAGTTCTGTTGTTTGGGATTTTTATGACTGCTTTATAACTTCCTATAGTTAAAGATGACGTATTTTTTCCCAAGTTAGAATGCTTTTGTTTGGCTTATTTATTGAGTAACTCAGATGAAAGGATTGTAACTTAGAAAAATTGTTTGAGTATTGAAGAATCAACTAAAACATTTTGCTGTTTTATATAAAGTGGTAACAATCAATTTGTTTATTTTTAGCAAATCCATTTTTATAGGTGGGTTAACACAATGTATATGACTCTGTATAATGTGAATAATTTATATGAAGAGAGAGATTTTTGTGTGTACTTAACATACTTTATGTATGTACTTTAAAGTAAGCATATATTGAAGTGTTTTGCAAATCAGAAACAATGGCCGCTTATAAACTCTGCTAGTGTAGCCCAAATGTTGTCTGATGGAGTATCTTCTGACTGCAGTACTTGATTTCCAAACCTGACCTTTCTGTGGAAGCATGACAGAGGAATCCCTGTGGTGCCCCTGCTACCAAAGAAATCATTCCCTGTTTGATCAAAGGAAATTTACTATCATGGATATTTAAAATTGCTTTTTATCATGCTGATTCCAACACTTTCAGTACCTCCTGGAAGAAATCCTTCACCACCCTTTTACCTGCAGACCATGTATCAGCACTGATGACACAAGCGTATCAGATTTCATCTTGAAGACCATTGCTGAGACACCAGGATTAATGGAACCTATGTTAAAGCCACTCTCCCTGCTGATAAGTTATGGCCCTGGCAGGTGCTTTCTGTTTAATGCACAGAGCTGTTAAAGACAGCAGAAATTCAGCCTTTCTTGTTCTTTTTCTTCTGAAGCTCCTTCCTAAAGCCAAAATTCACTCCTTGAATCAAGCAGCAATAAAAGGA
Source organism: Psittacus erithacus (assembly GCA_009867235.2). Taxonomy (NCBI): domain Eukaryota; kingdom Metazoa; phylum Chordata; class Aves; order Psittaciformes; family Psittacidae; genus Psittacus; species Psittacus erithacus. The sequence continues at coordinate 24,968 of WYDI02038105.1, read as the reverse complement.
AGCAATGTTCTTTTGGCTCTGGGGACTGGAAATTGCTTTTTCATTTCCCAAATGCCCAGGCACCCAGTTCTTGATTTCTATGGGGCCACCTTTCTGTTGGAATCCTCATTCCACTGTTGTTCATAATGTGCTCTATCACATGCCCCCTTCTTGTTTTTCCTGCAGCCTGAACAGCTTGGCTATGTTTGCAGCCAGTCTGCAGGGAAATGGAAACTCATCATTCTCTTATGACTGCCCCCCTTAACCCTAGTCTTTGAGGAAAGGATTTGTTGTTCCTTTTGGAGATCTCTGACACCTGGGGCTGTTCAGTGAACTGTCCCAGCTGAGACTGGCTCAGCTTAAGAATTTTGTCAGGAAAAATTAGAACTAGCTGTCAAACCATATCTAATGTGCTAGGGTGATCTAGGCGGCGCACTTAGCTGGAGAACTTGCTGGAAAAGTGGGAAAATGAGATGACATCAAGGTTTGCTTTCTTTTACTTTTGGGAAAACTCTTGCATTCTGGTGCACTGTAGCTCAGTACACCCAAGAGAACTACAGCTATAGTGGTGTTTCTTGTAAGTACATGATCTGAGAAAGGCATGGTTTCAGAAATGAAGGAAATTAATAATGCTTAAGATAGCAGCAACAAACTATGACTGCTTTTCTATATCTTTTATATATATACATGATAGTTCATGTTTTATAGAAAGTAGTATACCGATACACTGTAAATTGTATCTTCCATCATGCATTTTGAACAGCCTGGAAGAAGCTCACAAGCTCAAGAAGGTTTTGATCCCTCCTGAATCTGGCTGAAAACTCATGTTCCGACTAGGCTACTTAACCCAGTAATCTGGTAATAAGTAGTAAAAATAGCAGCTTTGTGACAATATGGTATTGTCTACAGTACAGACAATGTAATACTGTTTGTGACACAACTGCTAAGAAAAGACATTTCTGCAGTGCATTCTTACTGATTGCCAATTATACCTACTCGAATAGGAGAACAGAGTTTGCCTATCTTCCTCCAAAAGGAGCTCTTGGTAATGGAGAAAAATCAGGATTAATTAATTGAAACAGTTGTCTTTTATGACTAAGCCCCTACTTGTCCTGACTACTGAATTGGATATTCAGGGTAAAAGATTGAAACATAAGAGAAATAAAAGGGCTAGATAATTGGTAATCCCTGGGAATAAATCACATTATATAATAATGTCTTATCACATGCTGCACATTTCTAACTCCCCCTGATGTAATTGCTTTTAAGAAGGGCATGAAGAGCCTTTGTAGCCTGCTCTTCTTGCATCAATTGCAGGTACTGAGGACAACCGCTTAACTGCTGTGGCTAGAAGAAAGGGAAATCTCTGCAGAAACACTAAAGAACTGGGCACTGTAATCTTAATTGCATGACCAAGGCTCACTTAATGAAACTGGTACTCTGGAGGAAATGGGTTTCTGGAGTTGCTGAAGTTCAGGGAATGACTGCAACTTTCCAGAAAACATCAGCAGTTGCTGGGTTCATCTTTAAGTGGTATAGATTCTTGCAGGGAGAAAGTGATGGAGGAGAAGATATTAGACTATCTCAACTTTAATGTAGTGAAATGCACTAGCCTTGGCACAGGAGCGTGAGTTGCAGGTAGGGAAGAAATTGTCAGAGAGTGGAGGAGGAGGAGAGCACCTCAATGTGTGGGAACTGGCTGCAGACCACTGTTTCTTCCAGATGCTGATTCACCGCCTGCATCGTGACAAACTGCTTGTAAATTTAATAAGGTCAAAGCGCCACCCAGTTATTGCTTCTGCTTTTCCTCACTAAAATAAGGGTAATATAATGACATCCCGGGCCTAGATATTCTTTAACCTAGTTATAAATCGGGCAGGTGTCTCTACCCGGACAGCAGCAGCAGCTGGAGGCTTAACCCAAAGCAGAGGAGTTTACCCTTAAAACTGGAGGAAATACAGCCAAGCGGAAAGGAGATACCTGTGTCCTGCTGTGCATTTTTGTCGAGCATGAGCGTAGTCCCTGTCTCAGATTAGTGAGCCGTAACCTGCAGCTGATTACTGCAAGCTACCACGGACGAAGGCTAGCCCGGCGGCAGCCCTCGGTGCTCCGCGTATTCCTTGCTCGCTTGCTCCCCGCCTCCTCAGCGGCTGCGCGGTGGGGCGCCGCTGAGGGGAGCAGTTAGGGACCGTTAGAGGATCACCTGCCGCGCGGACTACGCTTCCCGTCAGCCCTCGCGAGCGCTGCGGCGCGGCGGCGGAGCAGCCCCCTGGGCGCGGAGGGGGGCGAGCGTTCCGCGCAGCCCGGCTCCGCGCAGCCGCGCCCGGGCAGGGGGGCGAGCCGGGGACCGCGGCCGCTGTGGGCGCTGAGCGGCTCCTCGCCCCGCTTAGCCCCGCCTCGCCCGCCCGGCCCGCCCCGCCCGGTCGGCGGCAGCAGGGCGTCTGCGGCACCTGCCCGGCGGAGCGCTCGCTCCCTGCGGCCGGCGTCCGTTCCGCCGAGATGGCGGATCCTGCCGAGTGCAGCATCAAGGTGATGTGCCGGTTCCGGCCCCTCAACGAGGCGGAGATCCTCCGGGGGGACAAATTCATCCCCAAATTCAAGGGCGACGAGACGGTGGTTATCGGGGTGAGTATGCCGCATCCTTCCCCCGCCTGCGCGGTGCCGTGACGGGACGAGCATCCACCCTCCTCCCCGCAGCCCCGGAGCGAGCATCCTTTCCTGAGGTCCCGCCGCCCGCAGGAGCCCCGCTCACCCACCACCGCCCCCCTCCTCCCGCCGCCGGCGGGCCCCGCGCCTATTGTTCCCGCGGCGGTGGAGCGAGGAAGGGGCGGCCGTGCTCCCCGGGGCTCTGCCCCCCCTTCCCTCCCCGACACCGCGGTCAGGGGGTCTGAGCTCCCCCGGGTGGCAGGTCGGGCTCCGGGAGGGGTGGGGGTGCGCGGGGGCCGCCGCTGCCGGCGCTGATGTCATGCCGGTGACTGGGCATGCTCGCCGCGCTCCGCGGGGGCGGCCGCCCGCGCCTCCGCCGCGCCCCTGCGGCAGCCGCCGGGGGAAAGTTTCCCGGGGCTGCGGCGGGATCCCCTGCGCCAGGGCCGAGCAGCACCCCCCGACCTGCGGGCAAAGCCGGCCCCGGAGCGCCGGGCAGCTCTGTAGGGCCGGGGATGCGCTGTGCCGGCCCCGGGGGGGCGGGATGCGCCGGTGCTGGCTGGTCCCTGCGGAACAGCGAGGTTACGGTGTGAGAATCTTTAGGCGCGGTGACCCGCGCGAGTTGAAGTTTTTCCTTTTCGCTTACAAACAAACATTAAGCATCAATTCGGTACCCTCTTGCAGCAGCCGCCCCAAGCCCCCTGTTCTCCAGCGCTTTACGCGGGTAGGCTGTTCGCAATAGCAAAGGCTTTAAAATGAACAAAGCGTGAGAGTGCCAGGGCCCTCCACGGCTCGGGATGCATCTTCTCTGCCGAGCGGTTAACATGGCGCAGGGAAAGCGCCTTCACTTGTCCTTCCTGGAGCTGAAGCTTTCCAGGGTGGGTATTTGTGGATTCAGGAGTTAGTCGGTGCTGGATTTGGTGGGTCTACATAGGCAGTACCAGCTTCTTGAACTTAAGCTATGTTTTTTGTCTAACCAGCCCCTCTCTTTAGTCCTTTATGTTATATATTGGTCTACTGGGGTTAAACCAATACTATGATCCATACCGTAGTATGATAAAGAGATCCTACAATTAATTGATATTCTAAAGAATGAGCAAATTGCTTGTATGATTTGTTAAGGTTTGTATTAAAACATTGATTTGATTAGAAACTTTTTTCTTGGAAGTTGCAAAACAGTTGCCGAAAAGCAAGGAAACAAATTGGTCAATTCTGGACATGAATGGCTAACTTGTTTTTCTTCATTTGTTTTTATTAAATGTTTTCCTTTTGGCCATATTAATTTTCTTTACTGGAAGGTTAAAGTCATAGCACCCACCACAGTCTGCTAACAACAGAATAATCAAATTGATTATCAGTCTCAGCAGTGCAGGGCTATCTTTGGTCAACAAATATTTGGAACTAAAGCCTAATTGTAGCACTGTCATATGGATGTTTAAGAAACAAATGTCAGCAGTTCCCCTTCCTCCCTTAAATAAATAAACACTCAGACGCCTTAAAAGTAGATTGAAATAAATTTACTGTAAATCCTGTAACAACATAATCTTTCAAAGAAAAGTAGAATTCCCACCTGAGTGTTCAAGTATGTAATGTGTCTTTGTCTATAAAGTATCTGTTGTCTGAGAAAACAGTAACTATAATGCTTTGAAAAAGGTATTTTTTATCTTGCAGTCCAGAGAGAATTCCTGCAGTAAAGGTAAAAGGAAAAGTGACAGCAACTGTCAATTTCTACCATGGAAGTTTAAAAACATAGTTGGAAACAAGAAGAAATTATGTAGTTATTTATATAAAAATATAGAAATATTTCTATTTGTATTCAATTCGGTAGCATAATTTTTGGGGGTTATTTGTCATCTTGAAAATCTAGTCAAAAGCTTGGAGTATGCCTTTCCTTTCCCTTTGCAGAGCAAAATATAGATCTTTTTTAGGTCTGCGTTTTAGTAATCTTAACGAGCGTAATAAATCCTCAAATACAGCTGCTTTCTTTCAAAGAGAAGGCATGCAGCTGGGGTTCCATGGGGATATTTGTAGTTTTGTAAGTGTAAATGAGCATGAAAATCTTTCCATATTCTTCGAGCTTTGGTGTAACTTGACCTACAGTGGATGCCACTGCAGTATGTCAGTAGAAAGAGGTACTGGTTGTTATTATTTACTGGTTTAGGGTGGCTGCTCAGCTCCAACAAATAATCCAACATCCAATAAATAATGCTTGGCAGGGGCAAGGAATTCCAGTTCTGATGGAAGAGTGTAGAGTAGACTTCCTTCTAGAAAAGCAGGAATTTAGTCTTCAAAAGCTCATGAAAACATTATCTGAAGCTAAAAGCACCAAACACCTTTTTTTGTTGTTTTCCTATAGCATTTGAAAAACACTGCAATGCAGCTTTTATTTTTGTTCTATAATATATTGGAATGAAAGGGGTTCTGTTAAAATTTAAGAAACCTGAACAAAATCATCAACCCCCCTCTCAAAGGAATATTGTCATCCCATAAGAAAAAATTTAAAGAAAATGTCTGGTTTTTATTGACTAGTCAGTCTGAATTAATTTGTTTCCTTCCCAGCAAAAGTGCTTTCTTTCTGAACTTCTCACCTTCATTCCCCTTATGCTTTCCTAGGGCCTTGAGCAGATTTTTCCACAAAAATTAAAGAACATGTCTTGATGATATTTCTTGAAAACAAGCAGCAATGAAGGAAGTTTGACAGCTTCGGCTTGAGTTTCCCAGGAATCTTTCACGCCCTGTATAAAGCTATATTTCTATGATGCCTGTGTTGTGTGGTTTGGAGCTTTTCCTCAGGGAAGTCCTAGGGCAATATCCAAGCTCTGTTCAAACCAGTTAAACCCCTTGAAGTTGACATTTGACCCAGTGTCTTATGTTCTGGCTTCTTCCATCCATCTTCATGAACTTTGCGCATGCAACACAATGAAGTATGGAAGATTAAAATGTCTTACCTTAAGTTTTCCTTTATTTAAAACAGAGAAAACTCACTGTATTTTGAATCTACTTTAAAATTTAGAATATAAAACATTTTAGATGGATCTCATCTGCAGGAAGAGGCGACAGTGGTAAATCTACTGCTTTCTTTTGTGATTAGCTGCCCGACAGTCTCAACAGACTACAGCTTCATTTTGTTTCTGCTGCTCTGCAACGTCAAGGTGACTCCCTGATTAATTGTGTTCTCTGACATACCTAAAAATGTATTTTTCTAGCTGTCTTGGTTCTTATGGTCTTGTTGGAGAGAATGGAGCTGTTTGCTGTCGTGAGCAACTGAGGCAGCCTTCTGGCATGTGGCTTCATTGTGTTTCTTCCTGTTCCTCTGAGTGCTTTTATTCCTGAAGCATCTGCAAAGGAAGCATGCAGAGAGGCTCAGCGCCTGGCGAGATGCTCCCCATGAGGATACTTTTCTTGTTTATGTTTGTGGGAGAGAGGGCTTCCAGCCCTTTCCCCATCCCTGTTGTAAAATATTTAGGAATTTAGTTGTGAAGGAGACAGTATTTTCACTTCCTTTTTCTGTTATGTCTAGAGTGACCACTTCTCTTTTAGCGCTGATCTGAAACTGATTTTTAAGTTAAGTATCTCCTGTTTAGAAAGGAGAATTTCAAAAGCAAATCTTTCTAGCCAACTCATAAACCTCATGTTAATATTGCCAGAAAAGGGGATAAAAGACTCTTCATTCTGATTGTCGTCTGCTTTTTGGGCTGCAGCGTGAGGGCCTGTGTAAAGCCCAGCTTAGCAGGAGCTGCTGAGTGCTGCAGTTCTCTGCCATGTGCTCTGTGTCAGGCAGGCAGCGCAGAGCATTCCTCAGCCCTGTGCTGCTTGTGCTGGGGGACTTTAGTGGACCCCTCTGCCAGCTGTTCTGGCAAACTACACCCAAGAAAACCAGAAGAGAGCTACATAGTAAGCGGGAGGGTCCCTGCAGGGTTCTGCTTGTCTCTCATGGGGAAAAATTTTGTTGTTTCGTCTGTGAAACATTCCACATACCGAACTATTGTGCCTAAAACCAAACAAAATCATCACCTGATACTCTGCTACTCAGCAGTGTTCGCTGCTGTTTTGCAGTGTCATATTCCATGAAATAAAGGAAAACAAAAATTGATGGATGGCTCCTTTGCAGTGGGTGGGGAGGAATCTGATCAGGGTTGTCTTGGTTTCTTTGGTGGTTTTTTTGTTCTTTTTTTTTTTTTTTTTTTAAATACTTTCTGCTATCAGTACTGTTTGGATTATCATATGGAGAAATTCTTACTTATTTCTATCCCTAGAATATATGCCAGTGAAGTCAGCAGTTTGTACTAATGAAAATAAGACGTGTTCTTAAGTCCCTCCTGTACAGAGATCTCTGTATGCTGTTAAGCAGTTGTCACTCTGTGGTTAAAACAGCCCTAAACTCCCTCCCACGATAGTAGATAAATGACTAGTTTAAAAAAACCCCAGCAACCTACCCTGTGCTGCATGGCTTTTTTCATGGGTTTGGCACATTGTGCTTCTAACAAAAGCTCAGCATCCATCGCTACCTCAAAATGTGCAACAGTTCTGCTTATGAAGGATTTGCTCGTGACCTATCTATGAACACCTTTTATGAAAAGCTCATACCGGTTTGACATAGAATGTGACGTGAGATGGGACTTCTGTCTTGGTGTAAAACATATCTGTGGATATGTAGCACATTTTCCTAGCAGAACACTTAATGTGGGACACTAATGCTTGCTTTGTCTCCTAGCATCTTTGGTGTGTTTTCCAGCTCTGCTCAACATTCTTTTCCAGTGAAGACTGAACAAGTTTTCTGTGAAAGATTTTATGAAGCTAAGCATAGCTAAGCATGACATTTCTACGAAATCGATGGTATCTGAAGACAACAAGAGCTGGCAAATATCTTTGTGGGAGCTGTTTCTATCTAAAGTGTCACTAATCCTCTTATATCCTAAGATTTCCCCATACCCTGGCATAAGCCATTAATGTGTCTCACCTGCTGCATTTTCCTGTTTTGTGGATGAGATGAACCACTCTCCCCTGCGCTCCTTCCCTTGTGGCTTTGGGCTGTGTTGCTTTCAGGTCATGCTATTACCAGAGAAGCAGCAGCAGACTGGCAGATCTGGCACTTGCCCTTTTTTTAGGTGATTTCTCTTAGTGGCTTGAGCCAGGAGGTGTCTTGGGAAGAAGTAGGAGCCTGTAGATCATAGCACGTTGCTGTTCATTTGGGAAAGAAAAAATAAAAAATGATTCCACTGGGTCTAGATGGCTTTTCTGTGCCTTGCAAAATAAACTATTTCATTTAGTGAAGAACTGGTGTGGTAGCCATTCAGGAAGTTGCTTCTATGCTTGATATTTAAGGAGAGTAGGTGTTTTCCTATGGCATACTGCTTTGCTTCATGCTTATTTTCAGGAGCTGGGGTAGAAAGTTTAAGTTGTGGGACCGGCACAGTAATTTTTTGGTTCTGTTTTTACAGTGTGTTTGCTAAAGAATGAAGCTGCTTTGGTTTTAATTGTCAAAAAGTACAATATATTTATTTCCTGACACTGATACTCCCATACAGCACTGAAGCAAATGTAATGTATGGTGTTACTCTCCCATATATAAGTCAGTGGAAAAGATCTGTCTTGATAAGGGCTTGCAAATAAGTCTCTGAGCTTCTCCAAACCTCAAAGATTCTCCTTCTTCACCACCAGCCATGCACCTGTCTAGTCCCATAACGCAGCCTGGGTTGGTTCTGGATGGGGAGGTAGCTTTCCTAAGGAAAGACTTGGGTTTGCATGGGGATTTGACTCATGCAAAGCTTTGGAACTTGGTGTGCTGGTGTTCAGAGGGTAGTGAGTGGCCTGCCTGAGCAATGCCCTCATGTCTGCCCAAGCCCTGCAGTGGGTGATGCTCCAGGGGTTCCCTGAGGCTGCACCACAGGTATCAGGATGAGCAGCAGCCAGTTTGGGTCCTGAGAGTCTTGGCACCACACCAGTTTTCTAAGATGCTTCTGAGACAGAGATCCTTCCCTTTCAGTTAAGGTTCAAGGCAAAATCCTTGGCTTGTTAAATGCTGCTTGGCGCATTCTTGCTAGATTTAAGCAGAGATAGTGGCACCTCTGGGGACTGTGTGGTTTGGGGGTCTTCTGTTTGTTTCTTTTCAGAATCCCTTGCTGTTTCCCTTCTGGAAAGTATATTCTTTCAAGCTTGTCTGTAAGTGCTGAATTGGAAGAAAATTATTCAACATGGATCAATGAATGCTTCTTGGATGAAGTTGTGCTTGCACATGTTTTTCTGTTTTCTGAAAATGTGTTAAGAAATAAGGTGTGAAAATTGCTCCTGTTTATTGTTGATGGTGTTAGAAAGATGATTTACTCAAAATGCAAAATGTATTTTTTTTTTTCACCATTGCAATTTGCCTTTTGTGTTTTCTCCATGTTGAAGGTTTTTTTATCTAATTCCATTTGGATATATTTCTGTAAAAATATCTTCATCTTGCATACCTATTACTTCAAAACCATGGATTCCTACTTGAAACTTCAAAACTTGGGATATAGATGCTATATTTCAACATGGTAGACTGTTAAACCACTGGAAAATATAGTCTTATGCCACCGTCAGTGCTGCTTTTTTTCTTCTCGTAGCTCCTGCAGGGTGCCCTTGGTATAGACCAGAAGGTTTAGACTGTTTGGCACCTGTACTAGCTTACCTTGCTCCAGCTTGTTGCAGCCTTTGTTTCCTTCCCCTGAGATGCAGTAGTTAGTCACTGGTGTTTGGATTTGCTTTTGCAAATGGCTGTTCAGTCTGGCACAGTCAGATTTATCAGTATTTAGGGATGTCTGGGAGTATTTTTTTTTTCCTGCATCACTGGAGATGATTTATCCTGAAGCTTCCTGCCCTAAGTGAAGGCTTAACATGCAGTGAGGAAGCTGTTAGGGAGTGGTGTGTACTTAAATCTCCACGTATTGTTTCAGTGTTCCAGAAGAATAAAGCTGTTACAAAAAGGTAAAATAAAGGATGAGATGCCACTTATAAGTCTTTAATATTAATATGCTTTTCTCTGTAGTAGTTTTTTGAGAAGTGGGGTGGGGAGCTGATGCTTCTGTAAAAACAGATACAAGGAGAGATTATTTGGGTTTGACAGATTTAACTGGACTGTTGATGCTTATGTATTATCTTCCATGTCCTTCCTGTTATCATTAAAATTACTTGCCTTAGGATTTGTTTTCTTCCAAATTTAATTGTTCTGAAATTTCTTATGTGTCTCAGGCACTAACATACATTTCTAACTCTGTAAGCAGCATATCAAAGCAAGTTGCAAACCTGCAGATCTCACAACTGTGAGTTCTTAAAGGTGGGCTTTTCCTTCCACTGAGGACAACATTAAATATCTTGTGTCATCAGAATTTGTCAGCTCTCTTGTTTGAAGATTTCAGTGTGCATAACCTGAGCTGTTGTAATACCATATGGGTAGGGAAAAGGGGAGTTGTGGACACGTGTTGAAAAGGGAGGAGTGGCATAGAAGAAACAAAAGGGATGATCTGTTCTCTGCTTGTTGATGATAAACACACATAATCCAGTTTCCACCTATTAGCTTCTGTGACTTGGAACAGTCTGGTTGCTAACACATTCCTTGTTAAATTCTGATTGGTTTAGTTGAATACAAAAGTATATTTGGAATTTGGCATGAATGTTTTAATGAAAAGTTCCCTTCTACACATAGGGATTTATTTGTGGTTTGTTGTGTTGGTTTTTTTTTTTTTCTTTTTTCTTAACATAGACGACATCCAAAACACAGGATGTTTTGTGTCTATTTTTATTTGATTCCTTTGAACTTGGCATGTTTTGTCTTACTGTAGCCCAACAAGACCAAAGACAATTACCTGCCAACTGCCTTCAGACTCTTTATCCTTTCACTCTTTTGTTTGCTTCTGTGTTGCCACAGCCTTTTAAAACTCAGAGATTATGCCAAGGTAAGACTCATTCTGAGCAGTTACTTATCAAGGTACTCAGATGATTTAAAAAAACTGTATCTGGGTGGGAATGAGTCTTAGTTCAGAGTCGGCTCTCAATTCTCTGTATTGTTGAGAACCAGGATGCTGCAGGGTGTGGCAGCAGAGCTCTGCTTTGGCAGCAGGCAGAAGAATGAAGGAACGCTGAATTCAAGTCATTTGGTTCAATAGGCTGGGTGTGCAATAAGGGGTGATCTGTGTTTCAGCTGACACTGCAGGTGTAGAACCAGAAAAGTGATTTAGAATTGCTCAGTAGTTGCTTGACACTTTTGACTTGATTGTAGTGTTAGTTCTTCCTGCTTCTGTGAAAATGTACATGTTGGATAATGGTACTTGTCTGTGAGATGGCTTTGTGAACTAGAAAAATAGCTTTATTCAGTTCCATTGGATTTTGGTGTGTGAGAATATTGCATACTTAAAAAACTAACAAAACCAACGCAATTACAAAAAACCCCAAACCCTCTACCTCAAAATATCCAAAATGGGATCCCTCAGAATCTTAAAGATGTGGAGTCACAGGCATGGTGTTTCAGATGGATTCCTGGTTTTATTCATCTACTGGAAAAAGCTGAGCTATGTCGATATATATATATATATATATATATGGCATGTTTGATTCTTGACTTTTTATGGGATGTCCTGGAAGTGCATGTGATTGTTACCAGGTTTCCATAGTAATATCAATAACTGGTCCCATGACAGCTTCAGAAAATGTGTATTTTCAAATTATGAGGTACTCTAATTGAAATCAAGAATGGTGGAATTTTTCCTCATTAAAAATGAGTATTCAGAGATAAGAACTTAAATATTTTATAGTAGTCCTCTTAGATATCTTTGCTAAAAGAGATGCATTTTTTCATTGCTTCAGTCTCTGCTAAAAGAAATCTTACCATGCTATCTAGTTACAGTGATGGATCGGACATGATCTTGATTGATGTAGGAGACTTTTATGGGTCAAGGAGCACTAGGATTCTTGAAAACCTGTGTTTGTTTTGAAGCTGTTGTTAAACACTTACATTGCGTGAGGGGGATGAGACACTGAAACCCACATTTTCTTATGTATCATATTTTCTTATGTGTCAGATGTACCAAATGCTTGCAATAACTTTCACTGTACCCCTGTACCAAATTTACTTAGGTATTGTTGCTGCAACACAGTCTTTTCTATTTAATTGTCCTTGTGGCAGCCTGTGACATAAAGACCACCTTTTATTTTGGGGATGGGAATGTTGACTTTTAAAGACACATTGGGAACCTACAGGGAAGTTGAGTCTCTGGTACACAAGTGTCATTCTGACTGCTAAATTATTCTCCCATGTAGCAGAGGATGTGCAGGAGACTGTTATCTGAATCGGGGTAACTGGGTTAGTGAATATTTTTAGCAAAGCTGTTAAGAGAAGTCAGATTTTCCTGCAGTTCTAATCTCTTTTCCTGACTATATAGTTCTTGAACTGTTTGAATCTCTTGTATTTAGGCCAACAGTGAGATGTGCATAATGCAGCAACTTTTCACAGAGCTTTGAGATTTTTATATCGTTCACTTTGTAGTAGTCTGTTCCAAAAATCTATTAAGGACAGTAATCTGGCCAATTTTTTTTTTAATCCATTGCCCTGTAGTACAAATAGCTGAGCCGCTGTACTTGCAGGCGCTACAGCCTGGTGAGGGAAGCGCAGAATGCAGTTGGAGGATGTATATATTTATGTATGTATCTGTATGTGTATTGGACCAGCTCATATCACGCAGTGAAGTTTCATCAAGAGGTGCTTGTGTTTACTTCAGCTGAAGCAGGCACAGCAAATGTGTGCACCTTGCCTCGCCTGATGTCTTGATCAATGCTGCATGCCCTTTTAAAACGCAATGACTTCTGTGACCCTGGGAAGCCATGCTACTCCTCGGTTTTACTGCTGATGCTCTTAGTAGTTGTTTCTGTTACACTGCAGACACAGTTGCCTGCACACACACACAGCTCTGTCTTCTCCAGCTGCAGCAGTTAATTCCTCTTTAACAGCCCAACACTGATTTTTGTCACATACAAATACCACTACCAAAGAGTTGCTACCCCCATGTCATATTCATCCTCTTCTCTCCCCTTTTATATTGCATTTTAGTTTTTTCTTTTCTCTATTACCTTTTATTTACTCTTTTTTTATATTATCTTTTTTTTCCCCTCTTCCCTTTTGTGTTGCATTTTGTTTGGTTTTCCCTTTTTAGAACATATCTGTATGCTTTTTTATTTTCTTACCATTTTCTGGGTCAACCGTAAATACTCAGTGGGAGACGCTGCTATCATTTGATAAACACATTGTCTTGGTTATTTTTCACTTTATGGTGTCTTTTACAATTTAACTTCTGAGCACTGTAGTTAAAAAACGCAAACAAATCTTAAAGCAAAGTTAATCTTGCTGTGCAGAAGCACATGTTTCTTTATACTTTAGAAAAATATTTGCTTGTATTGGTAATAGAGGAATTTGTCTATTGCTTGCTTTATGTGCAGACCAGATTTTCTGAGTATTATAAAATAACCTTAGCCATAAACTTCAAACAAAACTGTTGCCAGTATAAACAATTTATTTTAATTGTGCCATATGTGATCATTAAGCTGTGAAGCGCTGTGTAAGAGTTGCCTTCCCTCTTCCTGTGTGGGAGTAAGGTAGGACTCTGCTGCTAAAAGCTGAAGGAAAATGGAAACACCTAAGGTGGTTTCATACCTGGTGTGTTGCGTGAGCCAATGGCAGATCTGGGAAAAGGAATAAGAAGCCCCAAATTTCAGTGTCTGGCTTGAGAAACACCTGGCTCACCTGCAGAACTGCTCCCCTTGGGGAAAAAAATATGCTGACATGAGTCAGTGCTATCTCCATAATCTAGTCACGGTCTTTGAAGGGCTGCTTATCTGAGATGGCTACAAATGTCTGTAAGGTCAGGGAGCAGAGAACTGGCTGCCTCTGTTGAGGCGATGAGAACCACTGCCTTCAGCAGCCCTCCAGGCTGTTTGTCCTTTGGGTCTGCTGCAGGGGGAAGCCAGTGCCGGTGCTGCCTGCAGTGCTTTTACAAGGCTGGCTATGTGCAGAGCTAGCAGAGATGCTTATAGATGCAGTTGTTTTCTAAAAGACCCCTGAACTATTGCCCTGTTTTTTAAATATTTTTTGTAAATTCACTTTGTCAGAAATGGTCAATAGTATATCACTGCTATGTTCTATGGTACATATATATGCTACTTCAGCAAAGGCAGTACTATATGAATGTCTGATTTTAACTGAGCTGAGTACATTGCTCTTCTGGCTTGATGCAACTCTCAGTCTGTTGAGATTACCCTTAACAGAGCTTGCATTTGGTTTGTTTTGAGTTCAGACTTTGTGCTGGAATTGAGCAAACCTGGATTTTACTTGCAAGTGACCTTGGGCTCATTAGCCTCTTGGTCGTCTTGTTTATACAGTGGAAGTAGTCTGTTTTTGTCTTACCTATTATTGGATTTGGTGGTTTATATTTCAGGGGGTTTTAATTTTTGGTACTATGGTAGCTGCCAGTACGTACTTCAGTTTCATCTTGAGAAAGTCGTTTGGGACTCTCTAAAATGCAACAAGCCTGAAAGCTGAAGCAGCTATAGACTTGCTGGTAGATGTGGGAATTCAGAGCAATTATTCTGTCCTGGAGAGAGGTACCTTCTGTCTTTAGCATTTGGGAAACATTGCTGCGTATGTCCCACTTTTCTAAAGAGCCACTGGTAACTGTATTAATGTATTTCTTCCGCACGCAGTGGCTGAAATGTGTGAATGCAGCTGTAGCAGGCGTGCAGGGACAAACCCTGAAGCCTTGCTGCTGCTTCTGCTTGTGAGCAGCAGCAGCAGGAGGTCCTGCTGAGGGCCTTGTAGGGGTAGCAATGGCAATGCTGTCCTGCTGGTATAGCTCTGATCCTGTGCTGTTTGTTTGGGCTTTTTTTTTTTTTGCCATAATGTAAGTGGAGCATTGCTAAAAAAGATGCCGTGTTGCCCAGGAAGCATGCAGTAGAACATGTTCAGCCTCTGGGGAAACTGCTGCAGAGGGAAAGAGGGCAGCTCCTCTTTGTTGCCAGCACACTCTTGGTGTGTCTGGGAGAAGTTATCCCTCCTCTTGAGGGGATATGGGGGAGAAGGACCAGGCGGAGAGAAGACTGTGTTCATGTACCAATTATCCCCAGTGCTGACCTGGTTTATGTAACAAGAACTGCTTACTTTTTAATTTTGGTTGTTACAATTATTGAAACCTGCCTTTTGGGAGTGGCATGGGTTTTAGAGACTTTGGGATCTAAGAATTGTAAATTTGATAAATATCAAATATGGGGAAGACCAGAGACCCCTCTGGCTTCAGGACTATGGGGTCAGGATTTTGGTTTTGTTTTTGTTTCAGGTTTTTTTGGAAATAGTGGCAATTGATGAGGGTGGCTGGAGGTTGAAGTCCGTCAGCAGAATGGCTTGTGACTTAACAGGAAGGACAACTGCTTATGCTGATGGAAACAAAAGGTCTTAGTATTTGTTTACTCCCTCCTTATCCTTGTTATTTTCTGCTAGTTGACAGCCCTGTATCTTGTGGGTCTTGGTTGTTTCTTCTAGAGAGAAACAGGAATATGAGTCATGATTTATGGACAAGACAGGTAGTGTGTTTTTATTACTGTCATTTTATAGGTCATGGTCCTTTCTTTGTCTTCCTTGTTGCAGTGGGTCAAGAAACAGCACCAGGTCTTTGACACGTGTAGAAGCATTTAGCAGGATTACTTTTTGTGCCTCCTGAACCTGTAAGGAGTGTGGCAGGCCAGACTGTACCCTGCTTTGAAGATTTGGGAAATGCAGGAGGAATATATCAGGATTTCTGTACCTGATAATAGAATTACTGTCAGGTAATTCCAGACAGTGTTTTGGGTTTCTGGGTAATTTAGCAGAAAGTGGGGCTGGTCTGCTGATCTCATTGCTGTGCTGGAAGAAGAGATGTGCTGTATATGTAGTCTATAATGCATTGCTAGCTGTAGGACGGGCACAGGAAGGAGTTATGAGCCAGAAAATCTTTTTTGCACTTACAGAAACAAAAATTACCAAAGAGTGTCCAAGCAGTGCATTACAAAAAGAAATTCTGCAGCCCTCTGTTCTTAGAAATTTCACAGGCGGGTGGTTGGATGTGTATGCCTGTGTGTGTTTTAAGCAGCTCAGTAATATACCACCTTTATACATATCGTTTGTGTAAATAGTTGAGCTGTATTCTGTGTAGTAGCAGTCAGAACCCCTTTGCCAGCTCTGGGAAAGCACAACTTGTCGCCACAAATTTCTCAGTATGGGTTAAGTTGGCAGAAGCATTCTTCCTACCAAATGCAAAGCCATTTGGAACCTGTTCCTCTTGAATTTTGAATGAATTTTAAACAATTCTGAATTTCTTGATAATTGATTTAACTTAATCCTTCACTGATAAATTATCAGAAGTGCAAAAATGGAACTAATTCTTGTTTGAAAGGTGATGCAATATTGTATTTATTTTTTTTCCTCTCTACTTATCTAGTTACCTAATGTGAATTTTATGAACTAGAGGTGCAGGTAAGAAAACCTGTACTGGAAGAGGATTGTTAAGTATTACCAAATCAAGCACTGCAGTATCATGACCCTACTCCCACAAATGTATGGGTTTTACAAATAGGATTGGTGTTTCTGTTTAATGGTTTCCAAGTTAAGCTTTCCTAGTCCCACTACATCAGAGACAGAATCTTTAGCTTTTTAATATTATTAAAAACTATTATTTTTTTGTATAGTTACCTGGTTCCAAATGCTTTAGCTTGAAGAAAAATGGATGATTGATGCAAAATTGTAAGGTTTGGACATATCAAGTAAAACTGAGATTTCTGCTTCCTCCCCCTGCAGATAATGAGATGAGATATGTAAGGAAATCAGTGCAACAAGCTGAGAAGCAGAAGCCTGTTGGTTGTGAGGTTATGGATGAGACTGAGCAGGTTCCTTTTATACTGAGGCTGTGGATGGCAGGAACTGATGCTCTTGCAAACTAGAGCTGAGTCTCCAAGTGTCCAGGCTTGGGCTTGCCCAGTGCTGTGTGGCTTTGGTCCTCACAGATGGGAGTTGCCTCCTCTCTCCTCCACCCTACCTCTCTGAAACTAGGTGAAATAGCAGGGAGAGAAGAACCTCGGCAAACGGAGATAAGAATGAGAAGAAAAGGTAAAAGAACTCAATGGAAGTGTTACAGGAGTGAAAGGAGGTCAGTGATGTTGTAGTGGGACTCAAAAGCTCTGTGAAATGTTATAGTTCCTGCGCATTCTTCCCTGGAAGATCTACTCTCGCTCTGTGTTCTTATTAAATAGGCCTTTAGTTGTGCATTTCATGTCTGAAGCACTGACCTCACAGTAATGGGGCTGCCCCAGGTGCTGCAAAATCTGTAGTATCAGAACAAAGAGAAATGGCGGATGCGCAGAAGCTCATCAAAATGGCCGCACTCATGCATGGGGCCTCTATTCTGTGAATGCTGTTCTCCATCCATGTTTGAAGAGGTTTGTTGCCAGGAGCAACTTGTCTGCATTACTCAGTGACAGGGTAATTGCTCTGCCTGCCTCGACATCTGAGCTCCCATGAAGGCTCTTCCGTGCTCAAATTGTAGCTGTTACTGTGTGTAAGATGCACAGATGAGTATTTCCAATATACTACAGGAGTCTAGGCTACAAGCTGTCAAGTTACAAAACAGAATATAATGCTGGGACAGCTGTGCATCAAATATCTGTGTGGATAAAACCAAATACAGTACTGCAATGTTTGCTGCCCTTTCAGTTCTTGAATATCGCTTTCCAATGGAAAAGGTAGAGGGAATAACAGAAGTAGTGATGCTGTCATTCTTCCTTAATTCTCTGACAGGTTTTTAGTGCATATGGTTTTAATTATATGCATGAAAGGAGGCTGGTGTAGTGGTAATGTTTCTATTATATTGCAGGCTTTTCAAATCCTGCTATACCTGCAGGTCAGTAAACATTCAAGCTCCCAGCACTACTGGCACTTGTATCTCAGTTTGTAAATGAGGAAGCTCGTCTAAGTTGTTCTTGCTAGTGTTCCAGTGAATCAGGAAGACACTCAACCAGCAAGGTATCAATGGGTGAGGGTTATTTCCTGATCTCTGGGAGTACAGTTACTCCATTAGATTATGGATGTTGGTATCATCCTCTCACCTTGTCTGGGCTTTTGAACACTTGGGATCTTTCAGTTCTTGAGAGGAGAAGAAAATAATCTACACGTACCTGTGTTGCTTTTGGTCCTACAGTTAACTATAATGGGATAAGAGCAGTTCAGCCCTGTTTGGTGGAGCATGTCTGTGGTGGAGAACCATGTTCCCATGCCGCCGTGCAGCAGGCATTTTGGCTCTGCTCAGGTCAGTGTGAAGAGATCCAGTTTGGGGAGCAGAGATTTACACAGAATTGCTGCATATACTGGCTGTTGGGGTCTGGACTCGCTGCTGTGGTGATTGCCAGGACAGTTTTGAGATCCTTCAGGAACTCCTGCTTTAGGATTAAGTCGCACAATAAATTTAGTGGCTGTGGATGAATAGTCCCTGGGAGGCTGAATATAGCTCAGCTGCAGATGTGACAGTCTATGCTTGTGAAATGCTTTCTCTTCGGAACAAATACCATACAATGCAGGCGGTGGGGTTCAAGCATCTCACTTGTTTCTTTTTTGCTAATATATATCCCAGTTGATGGGATATTCCATGACCAGTGGTGTGGTTTGTTCTCTGATCCCCTTCAAGCCTTGGTTTTGCAGAGCATGCTGAAAAGAAAGCTGCTTTATGGACCAGTAATGCCCTCTCATTTCATTTTGACCTCTCCTGACCTGAGGTGGATTTGAATCTACAACTGACAGTGCTCAGTATCCCATTACTAATCTCCTGAGCCACCCAGTTGCCCCATAAATCTGTAAGTGATATGTTTAACAAAGTGAAGATTTACACAACACTGCCACGGCAGAATTAAGATGTCTTGAACAGAGGACTGGTTTATGTTGCACTTCTCTTCTGTAGGCGGAACTGAAGGTTGGCATCTTACCTGGGACTAAAACTTACTTCGTCTTAGAACATCTTACTTCATCAAAACTGCTTTGTTTCGTGTTTTGAAATATCCACACAGCTTTTTTGCTTTTTATTAGCTCACTAGAAATACTGCCAATAAGCAGAGATGCTGCCTCATGCATAACTTATTCCCACAGCCCACCGCCCATGAGGAGGCGTTGTCTGACTCCTCTTCTGTTACTGCTTGAGGATAGGTTTTACTACATTATTTTCCTGGCTGTGAAATTTTTATTAAAAGATCATAGTGTTCTTTACAAAAAAAGCAGTAGTTTAAAACCAAGTTTGAAGTACTGCATTTTTACAGAATAAACAAGTGATACATTGTTCTCTTTTTGTTCTTAACTGCTACTAAAATCACAAGACCTCTAGTTAGAGGAGTCTCAGGCTTCTGTAATTACAGAATCTTTCTTTCAAATATTTCAAATGTTTAAGGAATATTTTCCCATCCTTTCTAAACTGTTAGCCTGAATGGTTTTGTATACAAAAGAAATGATGAAAATCTCTTACCCTGTTGATACAAGGGAGTAGGTAGGGTAGGTTAGCTGAAATGCTGGAACCTGGTAAAACCAGAGAAATTTTGGATAATTTTGAGTCTGGCTTACCTTCAGAGCTCTTTTGCTTCTAGAGAGGTGGAGGCTGTCAAAATCAGGTTATACAAGGATCCTGTGCATTGGTTGTGGCTTAGAGTATTATGTAGTAAATATTCTCACAAGATTTCTGTTTACTGAAGAACCTCTGATGTCTGGAGGATCTTTATCTGAAAGGCAAGTGACAGCATTTTAAAGTTTAATTTAATTAAGCTTGTCTGTGCTTTGCTGAAGTAAAATGAGTAGATTATGAAGGTAGCTTTGAATAGGCCTGAAAAGTTCTATTAAATTAGAGTATATTAAATTAAACCAGTAGTTATTTGTTACACGTAATACAGTGGAACAAGCTACCTGAAAGCAAGAGGAGTGGTGCTGGGAATGATGTTTTCCTGTTTCCCCTAGGACTGTTAGGGTAGCCTATGTCTGATTCTTCTCTCTGATGGTTTTATACCTTTGATAAATTGGAAGGGTCTGCAGAACTTACAATCACATATCTACTAAAAACTTAGGTTTGTGAGAAAAGACAGAAGAAGCAATTTTGTGAAAGAAAAACAAGTGTGAAAAAAAAATCTTAATTTCTTAAGGTGGAGTGAAGGACCCAGGAAACGGTCTTAGGCTAGTGCCGTATAGAGCACCAAATGACATTAGTTTTTTCCGTGATCATTAGCATAGATTCGTCTTTTCAGAGATTAAATTTAACTGCAGGAGGATAACACTTCTCTCCAAATTCCCAGGTTTGTGCTGTTGCATAAGCAGTTAAGTAATCGAGACCCAAATCTACAAGCTGCCACATGGCATGCAGGGCGCTGGTGCGCTGGAAGGATGCGTGGAAGGAGTACCAAAGGATGCGCAGACTAAGCGCTGCCAGTTATGCAGCATTCATATGCAGTGCTTGGTACTGCCAAGTGTTCAGTCACTGACCAGGCATTGCCCCTGCTGAGGCTGCCTGCACCCATCTGCCTGCAGAGCGATGAGGATGGTGAGGAGCTGGAGGAGGCTGGGTCCTGGAGCCTTTCTACCTCCCTGTCCCATTACTGAGCCATGCAACACAGGGGAGTCCTGGAAGAGGAAAAGTGAGTTTGTTTCCCTCAAGTAAGAAGAGGTCCTGTTTTCCATGGTGCTGATGGGTGCTCCCAGCTGGGCTGCAGCCTGTAGCAGTGATTTGAGCCCCTGAGCCTCAGGTGCACCAGGATGCTGCTTCTCCAGCTTTTTGCCCCAGCCTTCTTCCTGGAGTTGAGGAGTCTGTCAGTCTGCAATTTATTATCTGATGGCTGAGCTGGGGGCTGGGAGACAGTCTGCGCTGCTTTTTATTTTTGTGACTAGCGTTAGTTATATGGATAACGTCCCATTTGACAGGCTGAGAAGTGCCAGTGAGGGGTTGGAGCTTTTGTGGGTCTATGAGACATTGGGTTCATCTCATTCTCCAGGCAGTGATTAGTTTGCACTAATGCAAGTAAATAACAATGGACAGGTGTGACTCTTGAGTATTGCTTTGTCAGAAGTATAAAAATCTGTTGCTAATGAGTATTATTTAATAGCTGGCTTCATATTGGGAGATCTTTATACTTAAAATTCACATAAAGTTCCTTGAAGAGTATATTTGCCAGGTCATGCATCTAGGTGGAAAAGCTTTAAAATGATTTCTAATGTTTGGTTTCCTAAATTGCAGATCTGTGCCGAAATAAAACAGTGCTTTCTGAATGGGATTTGTTGCAAGGAATTAAAGGTTCTTTCTGTGGGAACTGAAAGCTAAAAGTGAATTACTGGCCGTGAGCCAAATTCCATCAGCTCCACAGAAATATTCATAAGGTAGATCAATAATTAAGCCCTCTATGCAAAAGTAATGTTGTGTTTGACTCGAATTGCTCTGCAGTGCCTGTTCATACATGACTGCATTTTTTAATTTATTCTCCAACTGGGTTTTAGGGGTATTACCAAGATTTAAGAATTTCTTTTGGACAACTTGTTTTGACTGGTTATTCTGAATAAATTTCCTGAATTTTTTTTGTCCTAAATATGCTGAATTCTCATCCATTAGGTGACATGCTACTGCCCCAATGTTTTTAAAGGACAAGCCAGCATAGAAAATGGATAGGAAGGCAGTAGCCTTTACTTACACAGTATGACTGAATAAAGGGAAAATGTTATAATTAAATTTAACTGTTTTGCTAGCATGCATTTATTTTCTCCCTCTGTCTTGAATCACGTTTTCAATTCTCACTAGATAATAGATGGCTTCAGGAGAATGGGATAAATCTTGTTTATTTCTTGTGCTTTACCAGCAAAATAATAACAACCTTGTTGTGGCCGAATCTCTATAACTTGAGGGGAAAAGAAGTCGTTCTAACAAGGTCTGTCTAATTCCAGGGGGAATTTTCAGGGCCAGCTATTTATACCACTTGCAAATGGAGCAAGTTTGATGCAGCATTCAGTAAATTTGGCCTCTAAATTTTCAACGGGAGAAAAGACTTTAATATTAACTCCTATAGGCTAGAGGGAAGAAATGTGTTTTATGCCACCTCAGTGCTGCGTGAGGGACATGCCTTGACTGAAAAATTGAATTGCTTCTGGTAACATTTTGCTTTCTGCTCTTTGAAAATTCCTGTCTTCCAGGCCTGCAATTATATATCTTTTACTTATGAAACCTTTCCTACTAGCGCACTTATGGTAGTGAAAACTAGCTGGAAAATAATTTCACATTAATTGAGCTCCTATGTAGCACGCAACTCTATTGCCTGTATACTCATCCATTGAATGTACTAGCAGTGGCATCTTGTATGATATATTAAACCCACTTGTGAATCATTCATTCCAACTGCATCAGTAAAACTCTTTGACTTGAATAGAGAGCTAGAATAATAATAACAGAGTTTCAGCAGAGTCATGGTTTGCCGAACAATTCATCTCATAAACTGAGCCATGTGATTCGCCACTGTGATTTTGGTCAGGAAGACCAAAAGTCTTCCTGAGCTATTGGCTGATGATTTCATGACTGATGCACCCCTTTTACAGGAGCAAAAGGGATGCCTTTTTTTGACCAGGTTGTGGAGAAAAAAACATTCCTGCCTTCTGAGGGGACAGAGGGCTAAGATGAATGAGAGGGAACCTGTGTACACGATCTCTCTGCCTGTTTCAGCTGAGTGCCCTAACTATTGGCTGCTAGGAAGAGCTGAATGCATCAGTCTGTCAGAAGCTGAGCCACTTTCCAGATCTCATCACACATAGATCAGCTGGGAGCACAGACACATGCACCTTGTGGGGGATGACTGGACAAGCAGCCTGCTTACATGGCTGGTGCTTTTGACCCTTCATCCCATGTTTGTTGCTTGCCAAATCACCCGTATTCCTCCCTTTCCTTGCCTTTGTCCTCCTCTAATCATCCCCTAACTCTTGTGCAATCTTCAAATGTTCTTTCTGTGTAAATCCCATTATGTGTGCTGTACACCTAAGCACTCTAACAGGGATCCTGAGAGTCATCTTGACAGCTTTCACACCTGCACCATGGGGCAGATGCTGTCCAGGGAAAGCCTTGGCAGGAGCCCTGTCAGGATGTTTCTTCCTAGAGTTGCCATTTAGGTCCCCTGCCTGCCTCTGTGCTTCTGCGCTCCTTGGGACTTGTGGAGGTGAGCCTTGGATGGACTGATGGATGTTTTTCTGTCTTTTAAAAACTAATGTGTGACCTCTTGACTCTCTTTCAAAACGATGTCCCCCTCAAGGATGTACGCGCATAGTATTTTCCAAGCAAGTATGAATGAGCTTTGCTTCCACCATCAGCAGAGCCTGTGTGTTTGGTGTCAGAACCGTACTAGGCATATTCACAGTCACCAGTCGTCACATAACTTGCACACAGCTGTTGTCTGCTCAAGCAGAACAAACTTGCATGTGCCCTGTGAGAAATCTGAATGGTATCTCTGATTCTAGGACTGTAATTCCTTTTCAGACTCATGTCTCCTTACAGCCCCCCCAAAACAAAGAAACTCAGCATTTTGTATGCTCTCTTCTTCCTTTCTACTTTAGCAGTTACATATCTGAGGTAAATGCTAGCTCTTGGAAATTCTTTTCTAAGCTATCTTACCTTGCCCACAGGTTTTATAAGTCACTTTGGGAATGGACCTTGGACTGTGGATTCTGCCTTAGAGCTCAGCTGCCTGAAAGTCAGGTGTTGTCTTGCTTAGCATCATAACATGCAAATGCACTGTTGGAGTCAACCTTGAATGTCTGCCTGAAGATCACAGGGAATTATTAATGAAATTGCATTAAGGCTCCTAATTCTTAGCATGGAGCTCTGAGCACTGAGCTTTTCTCATTTCCTGTCTGTGGGGAATTTAGGAGACTTGCGGTTTATTTCTTTATATTTTTAAACAGGAAATGGATTTGGTTATATTTAATTGAGACTACATTAGCTTGTAGTGATAGTACTGCTCTTTGGTATTGCTTGTAAAATGACAGTTCTGGTAGCACATGCATGGTTAAGATTCTTTTTGTGCTTCTGAGATCCTCAGTGATTTTGGGTTTTGTTTTTTTTAAATGCCAAACCTGTAAACTCAGTAAGAAACGAAACATTAAGCTGGTGAAATAATAATTGGCAATAAATATGAATAGCACTCTTTGTGCTATCGAAGGGCCAGAACAGAATCTATCTTGCTGTCAGTACAACTTCAACAGGAATTGTGTGGGTGGATCGGAGCACTTATTCTAGCCATTATTCAGCAGTGGCATAAGTTAATGGAACAGATTGCCAGGGGGACTATAGGAAGTAATCACATAGGAAGGAAGATGTGATTTATGTATGAGAGAGAATACACTGCATGTAATGACAAAGTTTGAAAAATAATGTGTGGAGGAGATACACAGATAAAACAGCATCAACTCAGAAAACAACACTTTATTTTTAGCTGCTTATTCCTTTATTGAATAAGGTCTAATAAGGTGGAAATCCTTCTGATTTTAGTATTTAATTCAAGCTGAGTTACATCCAAAAAAAAAAAAAGCCCCAAACAGTTGTTATTTCTGAAGATGACAGTAGGGGAAAAAGTACTGCTTGGGATAATGATAAAAATAAGGTGATGTTCATGCTTCTCTGTCTGTTTTGAAGCAAACCCTTTGGATCTGCCAGCCTGTTGCCTTTGAAGGATGGGTATGGCTTTTATTACCTTTGAGGAAAGTCTGTCAAAAATTAAGTTTTTATAACAGTTACACTCTCCAAAACAAAAGAAATCCAAACCTGTAGTTTGCTCTAGGGAAAAATCTTCTGCTTTAGCAATATCTTGGCAGCAGAATTGCTGCAGCTTTCCTTCAGGCTGGACACCTTAGATTAATAGAATCATAGAATGGTTAGGGCTGGAGAGGGCCTTAAGATCATCCAGTCCTGCCCTCCCTGCCATGGGCAGGGACACCTCACACTAAACCATGTCACCCAAGGCTTTGTTCAGACTGGCCTTGAACACTGCCAGGGATGGAGCATTTACAACTTCCCTGGGCAACCCACTCCAGCGCCTCACCACTCTCACAGTAAAGAACTTCTTCCTTGTATCTAATCTAAATGTCCCCTGTTTAAATTTAAAACCATTGCCCTTGTCCTACCACTAAAGTTCCTTGATGAAGAGTTCCTCTCTGGCATCCTTGTAGGCGCCTTTCAGATACTGGAGGGCTGCTATGAGGTCTCCATGCAGCCTTCTCTTCTCCAGGCTGAACAGACCCAACTTTCTCAGCCTGTCTTCATACG